>CAWUFW010017412.1:0-263335 GCA_963921515.1 Calotriton arnoldi
CTGACTCTGTTGTGGGCATCATGGGTGGGTCCATTGTTCACACAACGCCTGTGTTCGGACATGTAATCTGCGTGTTGCTTTGTTATGCGGTCCACTTGCTGAGCTGAGCCACCACATGTGCCTGGGGTATCTGGCACACACCCATGCAGCGGGTGGGAACAATGTTTGGGCCCCAGGAGTGTGCAGATTACGTGTGTCACACATACATAGCCAGCTATCCACTGTCCAGGGCTCATCCCTCATTCATGTGGGGCAGGACAGTCATGCCTACTCCAGCCCATCCAATACACCTGTACTCCCACTCCCGTGTATCAGCTGACACGTTGTGCGCAGTGATTTGACCCCTCAGGTGTCTGCCTCTGTGTCAGTGTGCTGTGGATTTGTTGCCAGGACTGCTGGGGTGTTTCTCAGTTGGGGCTCAGCATGCCACTGGAGATGTGACCATAGGAGATGATACTTGTGTGTCACATAGGTGTTTGATCAGCTGCCCGTGCAGACTGGGGTATGCGAATGTGAAGTTCAGGCAGCTGTTTCCCATTCACAGCAGATTGTGAGGGGCTCAGGTTCAGAGGGTAGTGTCACAGGTCTCCCATATGTCCAATCGGTATGACCTGGACAGATGAGGGTTAAGATGATGTGTTGTGTGGGGGATGTACATGTGCACTTGTGCAGCTCCAGGACTTGCATTCCCCATGACCTACTATTGTGACACAGTGCAGAGTGTTGTTGTCTGGCTGCCAAGTCATACATCACTGAGACAGTGATGTATGACTTAGCAGTCATGCCTACGCCATGGCATGTGTCTACTTATTGGTGATCCTGCAGGGGAGTGACATGTGCTACATGCACACCATTGTGGCGATGGCTATCAGGACATGGGTGCATCATGGTGTCTGTCGCTGGTATGCATCACATGCATTTCCTATTTGACTCTGGGCATCCCTTTCATCCGGAAACCTGTACTGACTCAGTGGCAAGAGTTGTGATGTGTGCATGTCCATATGCTACACCGTGTCCTCTGCACTGTCCAACTACTGTGTAGGTGGTGCATGTGTCCACACTGGGGTGTTGCTATCCAACAGACACCAGACAGATGGGTGCAAGGCCATGTGGGATGTGAGTGCCATGGTTGGCATCAGACTGACAATTGGCTTCTCCTGTTCAGTTAGGGCACTTTTAGCAATGTTCAACTAATGATGCCAGGGCTTGCTCTGTAATGTGCTGTGCTCACAGTGGTGTGTGCGTTTGGTGCAGGTGACTGATGTCTGTCTGTTTCCCCATTGTTTGCAGATACATCCACGGCCACGGAAGGGGACAGCTCCACGGACCAGGAGGAGCCGGAGAGCCAGACTAGGTCAGCAGCCGAGGAGTGGTCGGAGGGACCCAGTGGCACGGAGGGCGAGGGAGCCACACCGAGGAGTCCTCAGCAGCATCCACCTCAGCTGAGGACCACAGCGGCTCGGAGGATGACTCCCTTATGGAGGCGGGTGTCAGCAGCCACCACACCCCAGCTAGTGTTGCTGTCCCCGCCACCACCAGCACCACCACCGCCCTCCCATCGGCTCCCATTCCCCAGGTCCGTGGAGGCTCCCATGTTCGGGAGCATGTCTCCTTTGGGCCAGGCACCGCACCCCTGCCCCTGTGTCCCCTGCTGCCCTGAGTGAGAAGTCTGTGTACCTCCTTCGCCAGCTCCATGTAGGGCAGACAGCCATGCTGAGTGTCCTCCATGCGCACACCGCTCTGTTGACTCAGCTGGTGTCGTTCATGGAGGGCATCTCATCGGGCATGTCTGACCTACAGAGGGGCAATAGGTCCATGGACTCCTCCCTGACGGCAGCAGTGTCCCTCCTCAGACAGTCCCTCACCCCTCCTGCCTCTGCTCCATCCATACTCCCCAGCACCTTACCCGTCCCAAGCACACACACACCGGCACAGGCACACACCAGCACACACACGTCCAGCACACAGACACACACGCCACAAACAAAACGCACACGCACGCACAGTCAGGGTACTGAAACCAGACTCACAGGGGATGGGGCCCTGGAACACACACACGCATCCACGAGCACTGCGCAGTCCTCAGTTGCCTCTCCCTCCAAAGCACCCTCCCTTGCCTCACCTGCAACCCCAAAGACCCAGCGGCTCTTCCTCAGTGACCTCGGCCTCTTCCCCTCCGATCCAGCTGATACAGCATTCAGGGGGAAGAGGAAGCCCACCCACACGGAGAAGAGTGCCCCTCGCCCCCGGACACCCTCCCCAGGCGCAGACAGACTGAGGCCCCCACCCGCAAGTCCCCCGGAGTCGTAAGAGCAAGACCCCGCCGCCGCCCTGCAGCTCAGGCACCAGGTCTCCTTCCTTCATCCCTCAGCCCCCACTCCACAGGTGCCCCCACCACACCCTGCCCCAGGTTCCCCCACCCACAGATATACCATCCCCAAGAGGATCCGGCCTTCTCCCCCTGCCACTTGCTCTCCCGGCACCACACCCCCCGCTGCGCTTGTCTGTGCCACTGATGTGGTGAGGGTGTCCTCCCCCTCTGTCCAGCCCACCTTGCCTGTTCCCCATTCTCCTCCCCTGGTGGTAGGCACTGCAGTGGAGTCCACTACCACCCTGTCTGACTTGGTCACTGCAGTGGCGGACCTGTCCACTACATCTGCAGGGTCCATTGCAGTTGTGCCGGCACCCACAACATCTGAGTCATGCCCCCCAGTTGTGCCGGCACACACCATGTCAGACACCTCCACTGCAGTTGTCAGTGGCTCGCCAGCACCCACCACCCCTTCCCTGCTTCCTCCTGGTGAGCCCTGATCCTGTCCCTTGGGTGCCTGGCCTGCCCCCCCGGTTGCCCCTCCTAGTGGATTGTCCCTGGTTTTGTGCAGTGCAGGCATGCGTAGGGTGACATCTGCCACTGTCACCCTGTTTGGACTTTGACAATGGACTGGCCATTGGCCTTTGTGTTTTTCTGGACTTTCACTTTTAAACACACATATGCTGAATAAAGCAACTTTCTGTTCTCTAGTGCTTATGCTTCTGATGTACATGTTGTTGATGATGCTAACCATGCCCTTGCTGCAGTGATGGTGATATTTGGTCTCATGATAATGAAGTGTTACTGTGCAGGAACACATGTGGTCCAGGGGGAATGTGTCCTATCCTGTGGTGTATCCATGTCATCCATAGCAGCATCTGGGGGTGTCATGTGTTCAGTATTTGGCAATGGGATTTCCTACTTACATTAGCAATTTCACATCTGTGGCTTCCACCCCTGCACATCTGTTGTGCCTGCCATTGTTCAATTCGTCTACTTCCCTGACCGTGTGGCCATCTCCACTGGACATGCAGGTTTGGGCATCAATGGGGAAGGACTCATCTGTGTTGTCAGTGCAACATTGCTATACAAGTGTGTTGGATCTGTGCTGATGATTTCGTTGGCACTTCCATGACCAGGCTGATGTGACGGGAGCCTTCATTTGGTGCTAATTGTTGATTGTGTGACCAAGTACTCAGCTGACATGATGGGGCCCTACTGAGGCAACATATGGCACAGCTTTCCTCACACAGGAGTGGAGTCCCCTCATGGCAGTGTGTACTCCTGTGACATTGCCTGCACCCAAGGTGTGTGTTGTATGAGCATGTCTGTGTGTTCACTTCCGTTTTGCTGTGCATGCTGTGATCCCTAGTGTTGTACCTATTTGTGATGCTTGCTGAGTTGACCTATGTTCCCCCAAAGTCTTCTCCCTGGGTTCTCTGTGATGTGGGTGCATGGCACATTACTGGTCATCAGGGTGTCACCCATAGGTGTGTTTGCTGTCAGGGCTGAGTTTGTGTGCAGACGCAGATGGGTCACAGTCAGGTTTCCCCTTGGCACTTGTTGTTTGCCCCTGTCATGTGATTTCCAGTTTGTGTTATCTTTCAGTGATTGTGACACGTTGTGTGTGTGACTGCTGGCACTCCTCAGGGTCTGGGCTGCAATGTTGGTTGTTGTCTATGTGTGTTCTTTGTGGGTGACCTTGGCTTCTTCATTGGTGTGTGACTGTGGCTGGGATCCCATTGGTTGGTGTGGTATTGCCGTCATGTCCATGTACAGCGTAGTGTGCAGTGTGTCAGACATTCAGGAGTCTTGTTGAGTGGCCATGTGTGATGTGTTTCTGCACCTTGGTTCCCACCCACCACCCTGGAATTGTCATGGGTGCATGTGCAATGTCACCAGTGCATGTGTGCTTCACTGCTGCACATTGTTGGAGGTCGAGGTGTGTGGTGTTGAGTGTGTGCAGATGAGAGTTGTTGCCCGGCTAGACCCCTGCCTCCATGTTGGCCTTGGCTTACTGGCCGTGCTGATTGATTTGTGCTTGTGTAGGTGTGATGGTAGTTTGTTGCTCAGGACACATGACTGTGGTTCACAGTGTGAACGACATTTAGCTTTGTCATCACAGTGGGATTGTAATGCAGCCCAGGGTCACCACATTGTGGGGGCCCTGGGGGTAGTGCTGTGGTGTGTCTGTGTCTTGCTGTGTCAGTTGCTGTTCCTACGTGCCTGTGTGACATGTGTGATTTGTGCTCCCTCTCATCTGACAATGCCTGATTGCCCACATAGGGGATTTGGATCCATGAGTTACCTTTGTGTGGCACTGTATGCACATCTGTATA
The DNA here is from genome assembly GCA_963921515.1 of Calotriton arnoldi. NCBI lineage: Eukaryota > Metazoa > Chordata > Amphibia > Caudata > Salamandridae > Calotriton > Calotriton arnoldi. The sequence continues at coordinate 4,651 of CAWUFW010017412.1, forward strand.
ATTGGTATTCAGGCCTCCTCATGTGTTGTGTGGTTGCCTGGGGACACTGGCACCCCCCTCACCTGTTGTGTTTGATGTGCAGTGTGGGTCTGCCTGTTTGTGTTTGTGCATCTGCACCACTGCATTGGCATATCTTAGGTGTGCCATTGGCTGTATGTAGTTTGGTGGGTTTCCCCTGCTGTCCCTGGGACTCCTAGGTCATCAGTCAGCACAATGATCATGGTTTGTGTGTCCCATTGCTGCCATGGTATGGTATCTGTTCACCTCACATCTACAGTCTCCACAGGGTATCTGCATTTGTGTGCCCATTGGTGCAAATATGTGGGTCTGCATTCTGATGGTCACTTCTGTCATTGTGTCATTGATGAATGTTGACAGTGTCAGCCCCCATTGGTGTTGTTTGTCTGCACATGGCCAAAGGTATGTCTTATTTGCACTGCAGTATTTGCCTCCCCCAATCTATGTTGCAATGGGACACATGCACTACTTTGCCACTGATGTGTTTTATGTTCTGTGACCAGGAATCATCCATGCAGTTTGGCAGTTGCAGCTTTTTCTTTGTCAACACTTACATTTTGGTCACTGTGATGATGGGGGTTTGGACCCCATTGCCACAATGTTCAAAATGTGCTTCAGATATGGACCCCGCACTTACATTTTGGTCACTGTGATGATGGGGGTTTGGACCCCATTGCCACAATGTTCAAAATGTGCTTCAGATATGGACCCCACACTTACATTTTGGTCACTGTGATGATGGGGGTTTGGACCCCATTGCCACAATGTTCAAAATGTGCTTCAGCTATGGACCCCACACTTACATTTTGGTCACTGTGATGATGGGGGTTTGGACCCCATTGCCACACTGTTCAAAATGTGCTTCAGCTATGAACCCCACACTTACCTTTTGGTCACTGTGATGATGGGGGTTTGGACCCCATTGCCACACTGTTCAAAATGTGCTTCAGCTATGGACCCCACACTTACATTTTGGTCACTGTGATGATGGGGGTTTGGACCCCATTGCCACACTGTTCAAAATGTGCTTCAGCTATGGACCCCACACTTACCTTTTGGTCACTGTGATGATGGGGGTTTGGACCCCATTGCCACACTGTTCAAAATGTGCTTCAGCTATGGACCCCACACTTACCTTTTGGTCACTGTGATGATGGGGGTTTGGACCCCATTGCCACACTGTTCAAAATGTGCTTCAGCTATGGACCCCACACTTACATTTTGGTCACTGTGATGATGGGGGTTTGGACCCCATTGCCACACTGTTCAAAATGTGCTTCAGCTATGGACCCCACACTTACATTTTGGTCACTGTGATGATGGGGGTTTGGACCCCATTGCCACAATGGTCATGGCCTGCTTGCATTGTGGGGGCCACACACATATATGTGTGGCACATGTGATAGGGGGTCACATTGTATGTTCAAAGTCATGTTCAGTGTTGTAGGCATTTGACACAGTCTACACACGCTTGTCATGGTGTTGGGGGATGTCTTTTTCTTGCATTCCCTAGGTTGTGGTGTGCTGGTTGTGTCATGCATTGTCCATCCTATGAGTGGGGGTGGTGTTGGTGGTAGGCATCCAGTCCCCCATGGGTAGAGGTGGTAGTAGTGACAGGCATCCAGCCCCCTGGGTAAGGGTGGTAGTAGTGGTGGGCATCCAGCCCCCCTGGGTAAGGGTGGTAATAGTGGTAGGCATCCAGCCCCCTGGGTAAGGGTGGTAGTGGTGGTGGGCATCTGGCACCCCCTGGCTTAGGGTGATAGTAGTGGTAGGCATCCAGCCCCCTGGCTTAGGGTGATAGTAGTGGTAAGCATCCAGCCCCCCTGGGTAAGGGTGGTAGTTGTGGTAGGCATCCAGCCCCCTGGGTAAGGGTGGTAGTAGTGGTGGGCATCCAGCCCCCCTGGCTTAGGGTGATAGTAGTGGTAGGCATCCAGCCCCCCATGGGTAAGGGTGGTCGTAGTGGTAGGCATCCAGCCCCCCCTGGCTGAGGGTGGTGGTGGTGGTGGGCATCTGGCACCCCCATGGCTAAGGGTGGTAGTAGTGGTAGGCATCCAGCCCCCCTGGCTTAGGGTGATAGTAGTGGTAGGCATCCAGCCCCCCCTGGGTAAGGGTGGTAGTAGTGGTAGGCATCCAGCCCCCCTGGCTTAGGGTGATAGTAGTGGTAGGCATACAGCCCCCCCTGGGTAAGGGTGGTAGTTGTGGTGGGCATCCAGCCCCCCTGGGTAAGGGTGGTAGTAGTGGTGGGCATCCAGCCCCCCTGGCTTAGGGTGATAGTAGTGGTAGGCATCCAGCCCCCCTGGGTTAGGGTGGTAGTAGTGGTAGGCATCCAGCCCCCTGGGTAAGGGTGGTAGTGGTGGTGGGCATCTGGCACCCCCTGGCTAAGGGTGGTAGTAGTGGTAGGCATCCAGCCCCCCTGGGTAAGGGTGGTAGTAGTGGTAGGCATCCAGCCCCCTGGGTAAGGGTGGTAGTGGTGGTGGGCATCTGGCACCCCCTGGCTAAGGGTGGTAGTAGTGGTTGGCATCCGGCCTCCCTGGGTAGGGTGGTGGTGGTGGTGCGCATCCAGGCCCCTGTGTGCATATGTGGCATTGGTGATGGGCATCCCGACCCTATGGTGCTGCTGTTGCTGGTGTAAGTAAATTCTGCATCCCTCTGTGTGTGTGTGATGTGTCGTGTACGTGTTGTATGTGTTTCGTGGTTGGTGTCTGACTTACCTTCTGCGCCGTACGCGTCCGTGCCTGTTCCGGTAGTAAATGTAGAATATTGGTAGGATCGGGACGAAGGGATTCATGGTTGGTTCGTGTCGTTCGTCTTTCTCGTTGCTTCGCGTCGTCCTCGTCGCTGGCGTGTTCGCCTCGTAGCCGTGGATCGTGTTGTGGCGCGAATCGGAGCTTATGTGCGCCTCTCCCGGATGCTTTGACGTGCCGTGCGTAGCGACGGGTTCGGCGCGTACGGAAAGCGCATCGTACTTGTTCGGCCGGACGGGGCTGCATTTTCCCTTCCGTGCGACTCGATTCTGCGTTTCCGGATCTCGGTCGGAGAACAGGACCTGGATTGGGTGAGTATGACTCGGCCGGATTCTGTGCTGTTGTGCGCATCGTACTTACTCATTCGGTATGCTGTACGGATCGGTCGGGAAACAGGCATTCGCATGGCTTTTTTCCCGACCGAATGGTATTGGATGCGCCTCCGACCGAGATCGGAATCGGCCCCACAGTGTTTACAATACATACACTGAATGCAGCATTTACATAATGGCGAGTCTAACCTTTGACAAATTCCCCACACTATTACTTTGGTACTGGGACACTGCCTATTCATTTACATCATAGGCATGTGTTAAGACAAGAACGCTATCTTTATGAATGAGTGGATACTGTTATTTACTGTGTTTTGGAGTGATTCTCTTACCTACACTAAATTTTAATTTAGGAGTAGTGTCAACTTAATGTTTGTTATGTTGGACACCACTACATCCTTTTTTACAGAGCGGGGCCCCCTTCCCTGAGCTGTTGTCAGGTTGAGGTGAGGCCACTTATCCAGACACTTTGGGTAAGTGAAATTACTAATTACAATGTATGCGAATTGTATTACAGAGATGGGAGAAAAAGTATCTTACTTTCGCCTGTCTTGTTAAACTGTGATCATGGTTTGAGTGACAGATTGATATGTCTTCCTTGTTTTGTCCCCTCTTTTTTATGTCTCACATCTATTAGGTACAACCAGTAAATCTGAAAAATGAAAATGGCAGGATTACTGGTTTCATATTCGAGCACTTATCACTTTTACTAAGCGTTGGCAGCAGCATCTTTTAGGTCCTGACGAAAGCCTTGACACCTCTTGGGTTGACTTGGCTGAAACATGTAGACCTCTTCGTCTAACACTAAGCAGTTTAAATTCATACTGCTTTTTGCACTGTCTTTTAATCCTGTCAGTAGGAGCAAGTTATTAAATGTTTTTTGTTCCTTCTAGGCAGTTTTAACTTCACCACCTTCACAGTTTGATATAATTTTTGTTGCGTTGCACCCTCACCATTATTCTCCTAGCATCTCTCATCTGTTGGATTTAGTATATCCTCAATAGAGTAGGAATACCAAAAACATCCCTGAGCTCCTTCCTCTTAGAGAGGAAGTCGTAGCCCTTGGTGATGAAGCATGCCACCTCTGGTGGGTGAGGGATTTCGTCCTGAAAGGGATTTCTCCCACAGTTAGATCGTGTGAGACTCTGGTCTGTCACTCTTCGTGCTCACGTTGCAATTGTAGACCCAAGGACTTGTTTGTGTTGATTCTGAACTTTCTGGGGATAGTTTCCTTGCAAGTCTTTAAATATATTCCCTTGGACCCCCCACATTTTTTGTGTTATATATTCTTTTTTTATGCAGTAAACCATGCTGTATCTGTTGCGTCACTTGCTGATATATTTCTTTTTGTTCAATATTTAGTTTTTCTTCTAAGTTTCCCAACTCAATAATATCCTGTTGTGCTTGTTGCATTGCTGATTCTACTTCATTCATGGCTATTGCTGCTTCATTTTCAACAATTGGTTGTCCTAGTGGATCTTGACTTAGTGGAGCAGAACTTTGACTTTCTTGAGAACTGTCTCTAGCTATTTCAGCTGCAATAGTAGTTTCTTGTTCAATCTCTTCATTTAACATTTGTAGATAAGTTGGAAAAATTGTGCATTGAATGCTATCTTTACATGCATTAAAAGAATCTTCATAGCACTCAAAATCTCCAAGTACATCCATTTCACTACGCCAAGGCTTGAAGAGTTGCGAAAGTACTAAATAGGAAAATTCCCTTTCATCTGGAGTTTTACAACTGAGTTTCCTGTGGTTAATAAGATTTCCTTTGGCATGTTTTACCAAACATCCATTACATCCAATTACTGCATATTTTTCTTCATTTATATTTTCTGTGACATTTCTCTTAAAACTGTAATGTTGCAGTACTTCATAGAGATATATGTTTTCCAGATCTGGACTCCTTTTGGGATAGTATGTATCCAACATATTAGTTTTAACAATATCTGTACTTTCTGGTTCATTCAATGTTAAGTATTTAATTTCTTGTAGAGATTTCAATACTCGATTTTGTGTTGCAGCAAGACCTAGACTTACCCACACGATTCCTCTTGACTTTGAATATAAACTTGCAGAGGTCAACCAATCCGAACATTCGTAGGATCCAATCTCTCGATGGGAAAGCATCTTCAAACTAAAGCTGTACAATTTGGTACTAAGAGTCTTCTCTTGTGAAATTTCTTCCCACATTTCTTTCAACTCCGTCTTTTCAGATTTCGTTATATATGACATAACATAACGAGCAACAGCAATCGAATTATCTGCAACATACTGGATATCCATGTTTGCATTCCACATTGTCAAAATCACTGGATTGTAGTCATTAATACACTTTGAATCTTCAGTTCTTTTTATGTTGTAAGTATTCTTCGAATATTTTCGAGTTATAGTATGCCTTACTGCTGACATGAAACTATTGACTCTTCCTTTTGTAATTACTGGACGTGGGAATCCAAAACGACATTTTGTATAAAATTATCCCTTTGACGTGTATTTTCGTCGATAATATTTTCCACATTGTTGACTTTGAAACCGTAAAACTTGTCTTAAGCTGTTTTCTCCTTTTTTGGAATGGCACAGGTAACATAGTCTTCAATGAAAGACAAAACAGTTTGATCAGAATCGGTTCCAAATGTAGGTGCATTTTTGATCCATAATAGCATGTGTATATGAGGAGCACCTCTGGCTTGGTACTCCTTTCTCCAAAAGAAATCAATAACTTCTCCAAGAGGTGGATTATTTTTATTGCAGATAAATACACCATAGCTTGAAACCTATGATTAAAATATCTGCACACATTTACAGGATCCAAGGAACACAGGGGCATATTAGCAAGACCGGCGATAAAATTATCGCCGTTTTAGCGGAAGGAAACTGCCGCTAAAACAGCGATAATGGGCTTGCTAATATGCGTTATGGAATTCCAATAGAAGCCCAGGTTAGATGTCCTGCACATCTAACCTGGGCTTCTATTGGAATTCTATAACGCATATCCTGCCGCTAAAACGGCGATAATTTTATCGCCGGTCTTGCTAATATGCCCCACAGTTCTCCAGCTGTCTTCAATTCAATGTTTTTTACATTTGAATTTGTTTGTCGCAGAAATTCAAGTAAATCGTCCCATGCGTATACAGCACAGCTAAGCGTAGCAAACCATGTAGGGGTTCATAAGTTTCTTAACATACATTTAAGTTCTCCATGGCGACGATACCAATACTCATTAGTACCCGGTTGACACACCATCAAATTAATTAACTGAGATTCTAAATGATCGTCTCTTTTTTTAACTTTGTCCAAAAATTCCTTTGCAGAAATATGTGTAAGATGAACTCCCATTTTTAATATGTGGTTCACTGCATATGAAAGTCCAGACAAGTCACTTTCAAACAGAAGATGAAATAAATATGGAATACACTGTCGAAATCTTGGATCTTCTGAGCACAATCTTGTTGTACGATATTCTGAAGCTGGCATCTGTACTGGTCGTTCATCACATCGTCCACCTTTTCCAGTGGGGAAGAGCTGTGGAAAACAACGAGCTTCTAAACTTTTTTCCCATACACTCATGGGAGTTCCCTTTGCTTTCTTCATTTGGAATAATTCAATAGTGTTTCCTATAACTTATTTTGAATGTAGAGGATGTATACTGTAATGTTCATAAATTTCTTCACTCCTGGAGCTGTCCACTTTTTCTATTTGGCCAGTTGAAATTTCTCTATCATCTTCTAAAGCTATCTCTTGTTCTTCCACATATAAATTTTTATAATAAATATTGTTTTGTACAAGATATAATGTAGCCTTTTGAAGTTTGATGACATCTACTAACTCTTGCCATATTTTCCGACTCTTTGTTGGTACACCATTAACTAGAATAACTACAGGTTCACTTTCCTCTCTCTCTATACCAACAGTTTCAATATGTTTCTTGAAATCTAAAGGTAAATACACAACTCTTCCTTTTAACCTCTTTGTAAATCTGTTGGAGGCAGCTTACCTGTTTTAGGCTCCATACGAACTATAGCCTGAAACGGATGCACAGATTGAATAAGAATGGACTCATACGTATTTAAATCTACCAGTTCCGGAGGAATAGCTACCAACTCTAGGTTGTTATGTACAGCTCTAGCTGGCATTTTGTTCTCTTCTAATTTGTTGTAACAATATTTACAAATACGTTGATCTCTGCCCAACTCAAAACGACCTTCCACCAACAAATAAGCACCAAATTGCTCCCACTTATCATTGTTTTCCTTTTCACTTTTTAAATACACGTCAACATTCCTAGTTTGACTTCTATAGTGAGTACGTCGACAACAAATACAAACATAGTTTGTTTTTTCACAAGAAAGTACCTTAAACTTTGCAATTTCTTCTACAAACTTCTCAGTAGTACTATCTTCCACCTCTTCTTCAACACCTACACTTATCAAACTCTCACTTTCTGTACACTCTTCTTGAGGACCAAAGAAATGCAACTGTATGTAATCAGAAACTTTTTTTACATCCAATACTGAACCATGCAAAAGAGCTGTGTTTATTTCACTTAATGATAATGCAGGACTTTTTACATAGTACAATCTTCTTACTAACTTCCGCATTTCTGAGTGATGTACTGCTAACATTCTTAAATGATGAAAAGTACTTCGACACATTTTTCTTGAAAGACAAGCCAGAGAATGACTTTGTTATATTTCATATAGGTACCCCGATATAGGTCTAGGTATCATCACAACCCTTCACCTACATTCTCTCCTATACTACATACATAACAGATTTGGAGGACTGACCTTTTACCCAGTTACAATACTACACATAAGTACGTAGGGTTTTTCCTGGACTCTGGCCTCATAAATTATGCATGAGGATTCTTAGTTTCTTGGAATCACAGCAGGACCATCATCTCCTGCATAATAACTGTGTATAAAGTTCATTCCCGACGTCATCCTAAGTTCGACACTGGCACAGCAAGGTAGAACCCCTGGGGATACCTTAGGGTATATAAACACCACATCTTGCTGAGATAGAGAGAGGAGATCACGACTTCCATGCCGACACACTGATGTGAGACGCTGAGGTTCCTGCATGCAGATACTCCAGCTCGCAGTGGTCTGACATCCCTTGCGGGGTGTTCAGCTCGAGACCAGAACGGGGTCCTGCAGTCTTACATCAGGTAATGGGTAACCCCGGGCAGAGACCTCTGCTCCACCCGCGGAGTGTGCGGAGATTTGACTACTCCGTGTTCCGCGGAGAACGCAGAGTAGGCAAATCTTCGCACACTCCACGGCGGAGAGAAGGTGGTCAGCCCCCGCATCCCACCCGCCCTATTAACAATTGCTTATAAGTTAAATAAAATGACTTTAAAGTAAATAAAAACCCCTTACCTTAGCTGCGGCGTCCCCGGGCTGCCCTCCTCCTCTTCATCGCGTTCTCTGGAAAAACTATGCATGTGCGCATGCCCGCGCATTTCTCACGAGAAATGCGCATGCAAGGGCGCGCACGCATGCACAGTTTTTCCAAAGAACACGATGAAGAGGAGGAGGGCAGCCTGGGGACGCCGCAGCTAAGGTAAGGTGTTTTTATTTGCTTTAAAGTCATTTTATTTAACTTATAAGCAATTGTTAATAGGGCGGGTGGGAGGCGGTGGCGTAGCAGAGCTCCAAGGAGTTTGTTCTCAACTCCGTGGCCCTCCGCGTAGCCACGCTACGCCCACTACGCCCAGGGTTAGTAACGGGGTTGGCTTTATCCTAGAGGGATTCTTGGCTTTACACCTACTCAAATGCTAGGTACACTTAGGTACATCTAGTTAGGGTGCATCATAGGAGTACGCATTTTATTCCCATGTATTTTATATACTTGCCTATATTTATGATTTTAGCAAAATGGTAGAAACCTACCATCTGTTTACTTTCTTAGTGCTGCTACTCATTTATATATGCTACTGTCTACTGGTGATTTCAGTGCACTTATTTTAGCTAGAATAACGAATGTTCAATAAATACTTATTGAAAACGTCCCAACCGTTTATTCTGTGTATCTCTCTGAGAACAAGTGAGCACGAGTGACTGAGTGAAAAGTAAGTTACTGTTTCCACGGTCCTGAGGGATCAGGGTTGTCATGTTCGATAGTTGCCAAGAACTATTCTCTCCTTGGTAAGAGGAGGTTATAGTGGTATCGCGAGCTAGCTGGTACACAGGCCAACATACTCGGTGGGGGTGTCTGGAATCAGTCTGGACATCAGTCCCGCAGTGTATGTTGTCTAAACGTGCAGATTCTATATAGGTCTTATAGGAACTACACGACATGACGCCCAGCGTTGGTATTGGCACTTATTTAACAGTCAAATATGAGTAGTTCAGTCGTGCTATTCTCAGAGACCCCTACTCACAATTTCCCCAGAGACGTCTGGAGTGGGAGGGAACAAAATCTGCCACAGCTGAGTAGGAAAATTCTTATGTATTGGCTGTTGGTTTAATCAAGCTTGAAGGATACAGTGTTCCTAATTGTGCATAACACCTTATCTCAGTTCCCTTGAAACTTACTCCTTTCTAAAAATAATGACTGAACAAAGAGACGTAGATGAAGGAAATGCACTAAGCTTCTCAGCCGAAGAAGACGATGCAGATGCAATATACATTGCAGATAATGTTAGAAATACCGTCACCCTAAAACTAGTAGCATATGGTGTTACAATTAGGGGTGGGCAAGTGACTTTCGTGATTGAGGCACACAAATCATATAGAACAGAGGTATTCTATTCATGGATTAAATTCCCGCAGGCAAATGCACAAACCAAAACATTTCACTACTATGTAGAATATGATATACCAAATGAGTATAATCCATATGAGGACATTGAAATTCCACTCACTTATGAAGAACACCTCTACTGGTTTAAAGGCGCCCTCCCCCATACAAGAAATAGAGTAAGACTCGGTCCGCTCGGAAGAGACGGAGCAACATGGCCAGTTTTAGAGGAATGCACACCACATCCTGACATTGACACAATGCCAGGAGGAGACTTACTTGTACAGCATAAAGAATTAATAAGACTTTACAGAAACATGACACAGTTTGTGTTGAAAACAATCACACTTAAGCCCACACCTGCTACAAAACCAGGACCAGTCCAAGCTCCTACAACAAAAATTACACCGCAGACACTGCACGCAGTAATGGGTAAAATGCCCACAGAACATGAACAAATGGCCTTCTGGATAGCACAAAAAATTACACAGCTGGAGGCAGTGTTTTCATGCACTGGTCCTAAGGAAAAGCATAGAATACTTACTATTTGCTTGCCAATGGGGATAGCTCCCTCTATAGAGGATTGTACCTCTTGGGGCACATACTTCCCTGCAATATATACCAGGACTCATGGTATCCCTTCTTTAGCGGTAATACCGAATGTATTAAGACAAATACAGAACGAGTATGGAGCAGAGCCTGCTCTAAACTTGGGGATGAAGTTGTTAAATAACTTTGCCCAGGTATCTGCAATAATATTGGCGAATATTAAAGGGGAAGCAGCATCAGTGGCAATACGCCAACGCCTGAGAGAGTTCACTCCATTACAACAATAGACAGAACGACCTAAAATAATTGAAACTGCTTATGCAGAGTTAGGTAGACACAGTCTGGGAGCTAGACCTGTAAAACCCCAACTATTGGGGAGTTCAGATAAAGAACAGGCAAAGCAAACACCAGTTTCTTCAAAGAAGAAATGGGACAATAATAAACAACAAAAGAACAGATCTCACTCCAGGGGAAGGTCTCTTCAGCAGGAGCCCCCAGAAAGGAGATAAAATCTTAGGAATAGAGATAACATTAAAAACCTGACAGGTATCAGGATACTGATACTCGTTCCTCTCGTTTCTTTCAGAGTTCATCAAAAAACTCTGAGAGGGAAGGACGGTCAGAACAAAGACAAGAAGAGCGTACAAAGTACAGAGGCAAGCAACGCACTTCAGACTACGCTTCAAAGAAAGAAGAGAAATCTAAAGCAAAACCTCAATTTAAAAAGAAGAAGGTAGCAGGTCTCAAAGTTAGACATGCCCAGAATTCTGAGGACTCAGCTACTGAACAGGGAATGGGCTCTGACGATGCTAGACAGCGCAACAGAGGTAACAATAGCTCGCCGGAACCTGATGGAATTTCTGGTGACAGCGGAATTGAGTGAGTATATCACAGTGGAAACACCTGCTACTAGGGTGAGTGTCGCACACAAGTTACATGAAATAACACTCCAAATGGAGGGGGACAAGCCCAGACAAGTTAAGGGTCTCTTTTGGGAGAACCTGACTTCTGGCTATGACATCCTATTAGCAGAGAGAGATTAGCCGCCTATTATTGTTATGGAATGCCCAAAGGGGGAAACTGTCATCTTTCCAGCTTTCTCCAACCTAGTCCCCGCACACCTAAGACATACATATGCGCAGGAGTGGGCAGTAGCCCTTGCTCCAGCATTATACCGCAACCACGTAGGGTGGGATGAAGAGTCACCCCACCACGTAATTCCAATAAGAACAAACCCTACTCCACAAAGACAGTATCCCATAAAACAGGAAGCTAAAAAACAGGTCAGGGAGATCTTAGATCAACTTGAATACCAAGGTGTAATTGAACCATGCACCTCATCAATGAATAATCCTTTGTTTCCCGTAATGAAACCCGACAATTCATATCATCTAGTTTTAGACTATAGACACCTAAACTCATGCACGAAAACATTTGCAGTCCAGAATGCACATAGTGCGGCATTAATGAATAACATTGTGCGGAAAAAATACAAAACAACATTAGGTATCTCAAATGGATTTTTCTGCCAAAACATAGCGCCTGAAAGCAGATATTTGACAACCTTCTCAGCGCTAGGGTCTCAGCGTCAATTATGTCGACTCCCCCAAGGGTATAAGAATAGCCTGGGGTTATTCTCAAGGAGGGTAACAGAGTTACCACAGAATTTGGATGAAGAAGCATTATCCTATGTAGATGATATTTATCTGACGAATGATGACTTAGAGGAACACTTGACCAGGATGAGCACCATAATTTTGGGTTTTGCCTCCGAGGGCTACAAATTTAATAAAAAAAAATAAAAAATTGCCCACCTCAATGTCCTATTTTTGGGATAGGAGATATCAAGTGAAGGCAAAGTGCCTGGCAGCCCACTTTTTAGAACAGTGCGCACTGCTACAACCTCCAAAATCATTAAAAAATTTACAGTCCATACTGGCATTTTTTAATGTTGGCAGAACATACATTTTGGATTACGCAGAGAGAGTAAAACCTTTCTACGACCTAATAAGACCTGACTTTTCAGTTAGACGATGGACACAGGAACAAACAAATATCCTTTGTTCCCTACAAGCTGATATGATATCATCAAAACACTTACAGACACGCGTAAACGTACGCAACCTGGTGATCCGCGGAGTCGCAGGTCAATCAGGGTATACTTACTTAACCTTTAATGAAGGTGAAACAGTACCAATTGCATATAAATTGCATTTGTACACTAACGCTGAAATGCGTTTTGCACCCACAGAAAAAACTTCTGACAGCAGTACAGACTGCTGTAGTGAGAGAAAGAGCACTGGCTCAGGAGAAACAAATAATTGTTGTGACCCCGGTACCGGCCTTAGAGGCTGCCACGAAGGCAAGCGTCCCAAATGCAAAAGCATTACATCCAAGATGGATACAATAGGCTAATTCTCTCACTGCAACAGATGTAGAATACAGATATGACCCTAGTCTAAAACACAAGCATTCCTGCAATATGAACAAGAATATTCTCTACCAAATGAAAAAATGCATCTAGATCGATATGAATACATTATTTATACTGACGGATCTGCTCAACCAGCCATAGGGAGTAAGCAACAATACAGTGCAGCATGCGCTATTGTAAAAGGTAGGATGCAGGATGACAAGTTCCATCCAAGCTGTACAAAACGCAGTCTCTCGGAGACTGCACGGCTCAGTTGGCAGAATTAAAAGCACTACTACTGGCACTGATAAATACGGATCCAGAATTCCCCACACTGATAGTGTGTGATTCCTTTTACTGTGTCCAGTCATACAACGAATACCTCCACTCTTGGGGACAAAATGGGTTCAAAGATTCAAAAGGTGGCACAATCCAACATAGGAAACTATGGGAACAGGTAGCAGAGTTAAAGAACGAACTACCAAGGGCTCACGTGATACACACGCTGAGTCATCAACGTGATGGCATTCACGTTGAAAGGAATTCATTGGCTGATGAAGCCGCAAAGCGGGCAGTATGCACTGCGCCGTAGCTGCAATCACCCTTTCAAAAACGAGGGTAGACGATAGCACAAAGGTAGCTGTGATTGCTTCACGCAACAACAGCAGAGCACTACCTGAAGGTTTTCCACTCAAGTACTCCTACAAGTTAGATGCAAACAACGTTCCATTTGCTCAGATTCCTGGAGTGGGGGATAGAGTAATATCAAACATGGATCGCAGGTTAGGTTTAATCTTGGCTGCACATGAGGGTCTGGGTTCTGCGCACGCAGGAGTTACGGCGACAGTTTCTTTACTGAAACAACGCTATTGGTGGCCAGGGTTAACAAAGCAGACCAAAGACTTCGTCTTAAAGTGCGATATCTGTCAACAGATAAAAGGGTCCACCGTAGCTCGCCCAGCGCAGACACCATTGTTAATATCAGACAGACCGCTCGCGTGCATTTACCTGGACCACTGCGGCCCCTTACAATCTGACAAGGCTTACAAGTATATCATGGTTGCAGTGGATTCCTGTTCAAGATTCTTATGGGTATGGCCTCAGCGCTCGGCTGACGCCCGAACTGTTATAAAAGATTTGCGAGTCTTCATAGGGACATACACAGTTGGCACATTACATTCTGACAAGGCCCCGCGTTCAGCTCTAGGGCGTACAAGGAAGCCATGGAAGTTTGAGTGTAGCATTGCGGTACTCCTCTCCGTACCATCCAGAGGGAAATTCGGTTGTGGAGAGGAAAAACCGGGACTTAAAGCAATCTTTAACAGCTAGGATATTAGGCTCGGGTGGTAGTTGGGTCAATCACCTATTTGGGGTCCAGCGGGCCCTTAATAACCAGCCAAGAAGCTCTCTGGGAGGTGCAACTCCTTACGAGGTCCTGTTTGGGACAAGAATGTGGGTACCTGATCTCGATTGTGAAGGCACAGTGGCAGATGAAAAACCGTTTGACATCAATAAATGTTTGGCTGTTTTACAGGATCTGAATGAATCCAGAGCCTCCTTAAGTAACGTTGAGACAAAGAAAAGCACCACTGGGGAAGTCAAGTCAGCCACGGCAAGACCTGCCTGGATCCCTAAAGTTGGGGATCTGGTCAGAGAAAAGATTGTGGACAAGAAAGAATTCGGGCCATCCTATCGAAAGCCTGTACCTGTCCTGGCCGTTGAAGGATCAAGAATTGTACTTCTACCGCCTCTTGCCGGAAAAGAAAAGAGATTCGTCTCAATCGATCTGAAACCACACCATGTGGCCGATACTAAACAGTAGGCCTCGTGGGCTCCTGAGTAGCCGACGTCCTCCTCTCGCTACAATACAGGAAGTACAAACAGAAAGACTCATAACATTTGAAGAGTCACCTTTACAAAGCAACGGAATCAATAACAATGCAATGGAACTAGTTCCCCTTGACACAAACTCTCAAAATCAAAGTGAAAGACAAATTTCAATTCAAGCTAATAAAGATGTCTATGTCAACATGCCTCAACAAGAGCAATTCACAAGTTTAACAAAACCTGCTGAGCTACCAAAGATAGATCGAACTGTATCTGGCTGTTTCATCGACTTCAATACCTTTTCATTGGATCCAAGTGAACCTGAAACGACGCCAGCCCAAATTTCTCGCGAACAAGGGATCAAAGACTTTTTAAACTTTCTTAGAAAAACTCATTTAGTATCATCTTGGCTAGAACTTTGATAATCACCGGTATTTTATTTCTTCTTTTCTGGTTAGGATTAGTAATAACTTTCCACTTGCTCATCAATGGAACTTATTTCCAACAGAGCTCTGCAACGTCAAAAGTAAACTTAATTTTAAAACCTCACGTTTCATCTCAACAGGAACAAAGAGACTTGTCCTTCGTGAACATTTCAGCAGTTCCTATACCAGATGGTATAGTGTGGGACAAAGTGAATTATGATATATTTGGACCGACCGAGCTTTTAAAAATTCCACGTTTGTTTAAAATTTCATTGAATGATATCATTACCTCCAGTACATTTTCTGATGACTGGGATTTTGAAACTGTTAATAACTTATTGTCTGAATTAGAACAATCTGCCACATTTTCTAGCACTGAAATGTTAGAGGATAGATCGATTTTGACAAAATGTATTGTTACCAACATTATGGTCATCATTTCTTGCATAAATCTAGCAAACCGAGAAATGTTTTCACATACCACCAGTGGGAACATTGCCCTACACCACCGAAAAGTAGTTCAAAAACATTTGCACAGAAATTCTCATATTTTTCAGGGTTTGACACTTCTGACCCAACCTCGTATTACTATAAGGTTGCACCAATATCTGCACAGGAAAATATGTTAACAAGCACCAAACAGATTTACTCTGCTTCCTTTATCACCCAGCTGTCTGAACAGGGTTTTGACTTATGGATGGACACTGTAGACTTGAAATCAATCTGGGGTTCTAGGGACTGGCAAGTCCAGGGGACAGAAGCACTGTATAGAGCATGCCTCATTCCACAGCAGATGATTTTTCTGAATGACACTGTGCAACAGACTTCCTGTCTTGGAATAGCCAAGAATAAGGATTTGAACACGCCTCAAATTCCAACACCTTTAAACACAGGGGGTAATTTTACAGCAGAAGGAGGGGCTAAGTTGGATAACATATTGCAATACAACAGATCAGACCCCAATTGGTAGGGATGGTTGGTTTGGCCCACTGACACAAACAGATGTCAGGAAAAATTCAGGGGTACCACCGAAGGGTTTAGTATCCATAGGCCAGACCCACCTTATGTACAACGAGAACATCCGGGGGTAGTGCCATCATACAGTGTTGGGAAGTTGTGCCTTGATTGGCTAAAGACCTCAACACTACCCCAGGTGAAACAACACTTGTCCTTACTCACAGAGGATGTGGACCTACAGGATTCTTTATTAGGTCCCAGAAAACCACGTCAGAAGTGTTTTTTGTATGCTGTTTATAATGAAATCTGGAAAATCTCCCAACAAGAAGCTGCTGAGAGATTAAGAGAAATAGATAGAGTTAACCTAGAAAAGGTGTTAGCCGTAGTTGACAATGGCATGACTACATTAACATCCAGGATATATTCACTGGGCAACATTGTATCTTCTGCTATCGATGTAATAGAACAGGATTTGTCCATATTGCAACACAGACAGTCGCAGTTACGTTCTATTATTTTGTTAAGCTGGACACTACAGTCATTGCGCGCCGGTTATGTGCCTTGGCGTTTTATCAACATTACGTCATTATTTTCTGCATACAATCTAACGGCAAAGCAGATGAAAACGGCACAGAGGGGAGCAAAATATACAATGCTGCGCATTGAGAAACTGGACAGGTTACCCTTTACTGTGGCTGAGTCACCGTCCACAGAATGGTTAATCCACCGCCATATAACATTACTGGTCACAACTTTTCACTTTCAATATTACCTAGAACAACAACAGGCAGGCAGATATGAGAAGATGGGTAAGGAATTTATCAGGGAGTCCTGGGATTTACCATACAGATTTCGATGCAGGAGTGGGGATCTGGAAGTGTTTCTAAGCGGAACGAACTGCGAGAACGCTTTAAGTGGATCCCTCATATGCCAGGATATTATGCTACACAGGCTTGTATTGGGTCTGTGGCGAACTTGTCCTGTCACTTTAGGGCTACACCGGCAGCTGTGATTAATCCGGTACTCAAGCTTCTCTCGAATGGGAGTTACTTGATGCTGAATGATCAAGGTTGTAGTGGGATGCTTCCGGGCATCGCATATCTAGTCACCGTGAGCTCCAGGGTTACTTGCTGTATGCAAGTATTGTTTCCACCAACACATACAGTCAGGGAGGCGCCGTTATGGCCTTCGCTAAATGTTTCCTTTATACGGTTTGATAGTCTGAGCAGAATGAAAGCCATGCTTTTACAACGAACCGTGCCCTTAACCTCCGCCCAGGAGACTTTTGATCTCCAAATCGCAAGGTCCTCGGCTGAGATACAGGCACTTATACGTACAAACTGCCCTTTCTATTTCACAGAAATGGTAAGTCGTATCTTTAACATGTCCGATACGACAGGTATTGTACACCTATTTAGGACCATAGGTTCCGGACTGTTAAGCACCTTTCAGACGGTCCTCAGTGTTATACCAAACTTTATACACTCCGTCTTTGGAAGCATCTTTGGAGGTCCCAGCCACCAAGGAAGTAGCAACGGCTCTCCTAGAGCGTAAATACCGTGATCGCATGGTACACCATCTAGGCACACCTCACCTACGGGAATTGAGCGCCTCTTGGTTCCTGTCATTTAGACCAGTCTGGATGGACTGTTTCCTACCTGTTCTCCGATGCCTGGTCTGTGGAGAAGAATGCGTGTTGGACCTCTGTCTGACACTTCCATCTGCTGCGCCACTTGACATTGATGCTTTACTGGACCCGATAATGGCCCATGTTCTGCAGTGTCCTCAGCGCATTCCCATGTTGTTGGCAGCATTCTTAGAGCCACCACAGGTAGTTTCTGCTCCTGTTGGTATGGACACCGGCTCCATCATCAGAAACTTTTTTTACATCCAATACTGAACCATGCAAAAGAGCTGTGTTTATTTCACTTAAAGATAATGCAGGACTTTTTACATAGTACTATCTTCTTACTAACTAACTTAAGGATCTAGTCCTTGCAACATCTTAATCTTCTGTTTAACACTTTTTTTTACCATAATCTCGTAAGAAATTTTGCAATATATCATTTGATTCCTGTTGTATACTACAAATACTACTACAATCCCACTTATACACTGGAGCTTGTGTACATCTCCCTTGAACTTCTTCAGCTATTACTTCTTCCACATTTCTAGGAACCATCTTTTCTTTTTCAATTGGACAACCATTTTTAACCTCATAACAACGACCACTGGTATCAACTGCATGAACTAATGTATTTTGTTGAAAATAGCTTTCTTCATTAAAAAAAGGTTCTGTACTAGAAGTGTGCTTCCATTCACCCGAAACTTTTTTGCAAAAGTTAGTTCTATTAACCAGTCTTTTTTTTAAACTTTTCTCCTTCATAGAGTGCATTGTTTTATTCAATGTTTTCATTCTCTTCAATACCAATATAAACAATCTTCTTTTCAATTCAAAAGCCTTTTCCACAACACTTTCAATCTGTTTGTTTTTTCTTGTAAAATTCTGATCTTCTTTTATATTTTTTACAATCTTTCAATACATTTTGTAGTACTCTACTTTTATACATTCTCTTCCTAATGTCTTTATATTCTTTCATCCTTCTTTCAACATAGATTGTTTTCCCATAACCTGATTTTCCATTAATTTCTCCATTTTTCGTTTCCTTCTGATTGGTTGTAGTACTTTTCTTTCTCTTTTCCCCATTTTGAAATTTCATCACGTTCTTTAAAAGTCTTTTAACAAATTCTTTAGTTCTCTTACCAGAAGTCTTTTTTCTTCAATGTCACATGTTCTACTTCATCTAATTTCTGCTTTTCTCTTTCCTTTAAATAGTACTGGTTTTTTCTTTTCTTTTCTGTTGATCTTTTCTAGCCATACTCAGTCTTTATTAGTAATAATGGTGAATATCTGAAAACAAAGAAAAGTTTGAATAGTTTCGTTAAATAATTTTATATTATTAAAATAATTATATACAAATATTCTCATCTATAAATAAACAAATATTTTTAATTGCATTGCAAAGCTATGTCAGACACTGCTCAATTCCTACAGTTAGAAGACATCACAACCTCTACAACAGAATCACAAAGCAAAACTAAAGGATTTCTCTACTGCTACCCAAATCAAATGTAAAGTGCAGTCTGTCAAGTTGTAATGCCTGCATGGTGTTGTGATTGAGGTATGTCTCTACTTGCACATGTATTCTCATATATGTCATACCTTTGAAGATGCTTTACATATAAAACAGAAGTATACATATATTTGTATGCTTCTTTTATATATATAGTACACTAGCAAATAGTACAGACTCATGCATGCATGGTTTCAGAAAGATGGTGAAACTTACAGCAGAAACATGTGAAGGGTTACTGCTTTGTTTTTGCCTATACTCAATACCTAACTACTTTCTATATCCTTCTTCCCTCTTTCTGCACCCCTGTTCCCTCTTTCTGCACTTCTCTTCACTCTTTCTGCATCCCTCTTGAATGTTTCTGCACTCTTTTGTCTGTTTCTGCAACTCTCTTGCCTCTTTCTATACTTCTCTTGTCTCTTTCTGCAGCTCTCTTGCTTCTTTCTGAACCTCTCTTGCCTCTTTCTGCACCCTTCTTGCCTCTTTCTCACCTCTGTTGCGTGTTTGTGCACCTCTCTTGCTTCTTTCTGCACCTCTCTTACTTCTTCCTGTACCCCTGTTGCCTCTTT
This sequence comes from Calotriton arnoldi, assembly GCA_963921515.1. Classification (NCBI taxonomy): domain Eukaryota; kingdom Metazoa; phylum Chordata; class Amphibia; order Caudata; family Salamandridae; genus Calotriton; species Calotriton arnoldi. The sequence continues at coordinate 24,366 of CAWUFW010017412.1, forward strand.
CTGCACCCTTCTCTCCTCTTTCTGAATTTCTTTAGCTTCTTTCTGCACTACTCTTGCCTCCTCCTACAGCCTTCTTGCCTTTCTGCTTCTCTGTTGTTTCTTTCTGCAATGTACTTCCATCTTTCTGCACATCTCGTGTAAATTTCTGCACCCCTCTTGCCTACTTCTACACCTGTGTTGGTTCTTTCTGTACTGCTCTTCCTTCTTTATGCACCTCTTTTGCCTGTTTCTGCAACTCTCGCCTGTTTCTGCATCCCTCTTGCCTCTTTCTGCACCTCTATTGGTTCTATTTATACTACTCTTACTCCTTTTTGCACCCCTCTTGCCTCTTTCTGCACCCTTCTTCTCTCTTTCTCCACCTCTCTTGCCTCCTTTTGCATCCCTGTTCCCTTTTTCTGCACCTCTCTTGCCTGTGTCTGCAACTCTCTTGCCTCTTTCTGTAGTTTTCTTCCCTCCTTTTGCACCTCTGTTGCTTCTTTCTGCACATCTCTTGCAAATTTCTGTACCCCTTCTGTCTCTTTCTGCACCTCTGTTGCTTATTTTTGCACTTCTCTTCCTCTTTCTGCACCCCTCTTGTATGTTTCTGCACCTCTGTTGATTCTTTCTGCACTAGTCTCGCTTCTTTTTGCACCCCTCTTTCAAATTTTGGCACTCCTCTTCCTTCTTTCAGCATACCTCTTTCTCCCTTCTGCACCTCTGTTGGTTCTTTCTACACTACTCTTGCTTCTTTATACACCACCCTTGCTTGTTTCTGCACCTCTCTTACCTATTTCTGCATCCCTCTTACCTCTTTCTGCACCTCTGTTGCTTCTTTCCGCAGTTCTCTTGCATGTTTCTCCACCTCTCTTGTCTCTTTCTGCACCCCTGTTCCCTTTTTCTGCACCCCTCTTGTTTGTTTGTGCACCTCTGTTGATTCTTTCTGCACTAGTCTTGCTTCTTTTTGCACCTCTCTTACAAATTTTGACACTCCTCTTGCTTCTTTCAGCATACCACTATCTCCCTTCTGCACCTCTGTTGGTTCTTTCTACACTATTCTTGCTTCTTTATACACCCTCTAGCTTCTTTCTGCACCCCTCTTCCCTCTTTCTGTACCTCTCTTGTCTCTTTCTATAACTCTGTTGCTTCTTTCTGCACTTCTCTTGCCTCTTTCTCTACCCTAGTTGCTTCTTTCTGCACCTCTCTTCCTTCTTTCTGCACTTTTCTTGCTTCTTTCTACACTTCTGTTACTCCTTCTGCACCCCTCTTGCCTCTTTTTACATCCTTCTTCCCTCTTTCTGAACCTCTCTTGCCTCTTTCTGCAACCCTCTTACCCCTTTCTCACCTCTGTTGCTTGTTTGGGCACTCCTCTTGCTTCTTTCTGCACCTCTCTTGCTTCTTTCTGCACCTCTCTTACCTCTTTCTGCACCCCTCTTACCTCTTTCTGCACCTCTGTTGCTTCTTTCCGCAGTTCTCTTGCATGTTTCTCCACCTCTCTTGTCTCTTTCTGCACCCCTGTTCCCTTTTTCTGCACCCCTCTTGTTTGTTTGGGCACCTCTGTTGATTCTTTCTGCACTAGCCTTGCTTCTTTTTGCACCTCTCTTACAAAGTTTGACACTCACTCCTCTTGCTTCTTTCAGCATACCACTATCTTCCTTCTGCACCTCTGTTGGTTCTTTCTACACTATTCTTGCTTCTTTCTACACCCCTCTTGCTTCTTTCTGCACCCCTCTTCCCTCTTTCTGTACCTCTCTTGTCTCTTTCTATATCTCTGTTGCTTCTTTCTGCACTTCTCTTGCCTCTTTCTCTACCCCAGTTGCTTCTTTCTGCACCTCTCTTCCTTCTTTCTGCACTTTTCTTGCTTCTTTCTACACTTCTGTTACTCCGTCTGCACCCCTCTTGCCTCTTTTTACATCCTTCTTCCCTCTTTCTGAACCTCTCTTGCGTCTTTCTGCAACCCTCTTACCCCTTTCTCACCTCTGTTGCTTGTTTGTGCACTCCTCTTGCTTCTTTCTGCACCTCTCTTGCTTCTTTCTGTACCCCTGTTGCCTCTTTCTACACCCTTCTTCCCTCTTTGTGCACCTCTGTTGCCTCTTTCTGCATCCCTCTTGCCTCTTTCTGCACTTCTTTTGCTTCTTTCTGCACTACTCTTGCCCCTCCTACAGCCTTCTTGCCTCTTTCTGCATTTCTGTTGTTTCTTTCTAGAATGCTCTTGCTTCTTTCTGCACATCTCGTGTAAATTTCTGCACCCATCTTGCCTACTTATACACCTCTGTTGGTTCTTTCTGTACTGCTCTTCCTTCTTTATGAACCTATTTTGCCTGTTTCTGCAACTCTCTTGCCTGTTTCTGCATCCCTCTTGCCTCTTTTTACACCTCTATTGCTTCTTTTTGTACTTCTCTTACTTCTTTCTGCACCTCTCTTCCTTCTTGTTGCACCCTCTTGCCTCTTTCTGCACCCTTCTTCTCTCTTTCTCCACCTCTCTTGCCTCTTTCTGCACCCCTGTTCCCTTTTTCTGCACCTCTCTTGCCTGTTTCTGTAACTCTCTTGCCTCGTTCTGTAGTTCTCTTCCCTGCTTTTGCACCTCGGTTGCTTCTTTCTGCACATCTCTTGCAAATTTCTGCACCTCTCTTGCCTATTTCTGCAACTGTCTTGCCTCTTTCTGCAGTTGTCTTGTCTCCTTCTGCACCTCCGTTGTTTCTTTCTAACCTCTCTTGAAAATTTCTATACCTCTTTTGGCTCCTTCTGCACCCCTCTTGCCTCTTTCTGCACCTCTGTTGCTTCTGTCCGCACTTCTCTTGCTTCTTACTTATTTATTTTGACTATGTTCAATACCTAACTACTAGTAAGGTGGTAAAGCAGAAGTACCAGAAAAGTAATGTTTAATATATGTTGGGTGGCAAATTAGTGATTATGATACTTTCTAAGACTCTCCGGAAAAGTTCACTTGAAGTACACTAAATAAATCTAATTCTCTCTTTGAAATATGAAGTGGACTCTCTCAAGTTTTAAGGTCTTCATGGTCTTCTGTTTGAGATATGAATGAACTTGCACATGTATTGTGATATGTCTCATACATCTGAACATACTACACATATAAAACACAGGTATACATCTATTTGTATGTTTCTTTGATATATGATGCTACTAACAAAAGGTTCAGACATATGCATGCATGCTTTTAAGAAGATAGTGAGACTTACACCAGAGACATATGAAAGACTGCTGCTATATATTTGACCAGGTTCAACACCCTATGTAGTCATAGAACGATGAAGCAGCAGCACAAAAGTGAGGTGTAAGGCATATTAAGAGAAGAATCAGTTATAGCGCTACTTTGTATGAGTCTGTGGAAAGCTACACTTCAAATATACCACATAATTTTCATTATCTGCTTCAAATGTGAAGAGCAATCTGTCAAGTTTTAAGGTCTGCATGGTGTTGTAACATAGGTATATCTCTACTTGCACATGTATTCTGATACATATGCATCTGAAGATGGTACACATATAAAACACAAGTATACATCTATTTGTATGTTACCTTATTATATGATATTGCTACCAAAAGGTACAGAAATATGTATAAATGCTTTCCGCAATATGTTAAGACTTACAGCTAAGATATATGATGGGTGTGTCTCAGTGATTGCATGACTCCATGGGTAGTGCTTGGGTGATTGTATGAGTGCAAGGATAATGTCTGTATAATTGGAGGAGAGATTGGATACTCATTGACTGATTGCATAAGTGCTGACGTAGAGATTGTGTGCATGGATAAGTGCATAAATACTCCCTGAATGCATAGATAGTTTGTATTTTTTAATATTTATAGAGCGCAACATTCATCCCAAGGGACATCACGGCGCTGGGACCGAATGCAATGCAGTGAGGAAGGATGCGGGTCATTCTAAGATTAATGTTTAGTGGGGTCAATATCTGGGGAACAATAAAGTTTTTAGCTTCTTTCTGAAAAGCAGATGGTCATCTGTCAGGTGTAGATCGAGTGGGAGGTCGTTCCAAAGAACCGCTGCTGCCTTAGAGAAGGAACGATCGCCCATCCTGACTTTGGTAGTGCGTTTGACCGTTGCAAGGGCCTGGTGACGCGATCTCAGGTTGCGTGATAGGACGTGGATTTCCATTTTGTCTCGCAGAATGTGTGGGACTTTCTTATGTAGGGTTCTATGTGCGTAGCAGAGGAGCTTAAATTTGGCTCTTTGGCGCACCGGCAACCAGTGTAGCTCCTTCATGCAGTGAGATGCTGAGCTGTATCTATTTTTATTGCAGATCAATTTAGCGGCAGCGTTCTGGACTACCTGGAGTCGAGAAAAAAGGCATTCGGCCATGCCAACATAAAGTGCATTTCCATAGTCCAGCCTACTCAGGAAAAGGGCCTGTGTCACTGTTTTCCTGCAGTTCAGAGGGATCCAGGGGAAAAGTCTTCTGAAAAGCTTCAGTGTAGCAAAACTTTTTCCGCATAACGTGCGTACTTGATCCTGCATGGATAGGGCATCATCGAAAATGATGCCCAAATTCTTTGCGGCACGCTTGGGTTCTGGGGCGGTGCCTAGCACATGGGGCCACCAGCTGCTGTCCCAAATTGCATGTGCACCCCCGAAGAGCAAAATCTCAGACTTTCCCGCATTTAGTTTAAGGCAGTGCTCAGTCATCCAGCCTGCAATTTCAGTAAGGCAGTTGATTAGGTTTCTCTTACTGTCAGTATTGGTCAAACTGTCAACCAGAGGGATCATTAATTGTGTGTCATCAGCGTATGAAAAAATATCAAAGCCCCATTTCCTTCTAATGTCTGCCAGGGAGGAGACATACGCGTTAAAAAGGGTGGGGCTTAGAGCGGCTCCCTGTGGAACTCCATATTTAATGTTTTTTGGGGAGGAGGAGCAAGATCCCATTTGGATTTTTTGGGTTTGATTTTTCAGGAAGGATGCAAAACATGACAAGGCTTTTGAGCATAATCCTTTCTCGTGGAGGATTCGTAGTAGATTATTATGAGATACGGTATCGAAGGCCGCAGTAAGGTCCAAAAGGATTAATGTTACGGCTCTGCCTTGATCGACTAGGGATCTGATATTATCAGATACAGCAAGTAAGGTGGCCTCGGTGCTGTTATTGGCCCTAAAGCCGGTCTGCGATGTGTCCAATAGGTTATTGGTTTCCAGTAAAGTGGTAAGTTGTCTACATGAATGAATGAGTGCAACAGTAGTGTCTAGGTGTTTGTATGAGTGCAAGGATAGTGGCTGGGTAATTGGAGAAGAGGATGGATAGTAACTGGCTGATTACATGAGTGCATAAGTACTGCCTGAGTGATTTGATGAGTGCATCGGTAAATGGAATGAGTGCACAAGTCATGAATGAGAGCATGGATAACTGCATGGGTAGTGCCTGAATGATTACATGAGTGCAGGGGTAGTGCCTATGAAATTAGAGGACTGCATGAGTACTACCTGAGTGATTGAAGAAGTGCATAGGTAATGCCTGAGTGATTGCATGAGTGCATGGCTAGTGCTTGAGTGATTGGAGGAGCGCATGGCTACTGTCTGAGTGATTGAAGAAGTGCATAGGTAATGCCTGGGTGATTGCATGAGTGCAAGGGTAATACCTGCGTGATTGGAGGAATGCACAGGTGGTGCCTTGGTACATGGAGGAATGCATGAGTAGTGCCTGACTGATTGGAACAATGCATAGGTAGTACCTGGGTGGTTGCATGAGTTCAAGGGTTGTGCCTGGATGATTGGAGAACTGCATGGGTAGTGCTTGGGTGATTGCATGAGTGCAAGGGAAGTGGTTGAGTACATGTATGAGTGCATCAGTAGTGCCTCAGTGATTGCATCAGTGCATCTGTACTCTTGGGTGATTGGAGGAGTGCAGAGATAGTGCATGGGTGATTAGAGAAGTGCATAGGTACTGACTGGGTGATTTTATAAGTGCACAGGTAGCGCCTGGGTGATTGGAGGAGTGCAAAGATAGTATATGGGTGATTGCATGAGTATCGGGGTAGTGCCTGCGTTATTGAAAGAGTGCATAGGTAGTGCCTGAGTGATTGCATAAGTGCTGGGGTAGTGCCTGACTGATTGAAGGACTGTATATATAGTGGCTTAGTGCATAGATTAGGCCTGGGCGGAAAACTACGCTACGCTTGCGTAGTTTGCGAAGTTTGCGCTACTTCGCATAACGTGAATTGCACGTAGCACAGTGCAAACACGCATAGCGTAGATTAGCGTAGTGCAGCGGTCATTTTTTGCTTGCTCGCGGTCCTCAACGTCAAGTTGGCGACCGCGAGCAAGCAAAATGACATCCCGGCGAGACTTTTTCTCGTTCGCGATCAGCAACACAAGTTGCCGATCGCGAGCGTGGAAAATAAACCTCCCGAGCGAGATTCTCAACGCGGGGAGGTCAGGTTTCTCGTTGCGAGTGGTCGCGTATGCTCGCGACCGCTCGCGATGAGAAACTACCAGTCCGCGTTGAGAAAGCTGCCGCTCGAGTAAAAATCTACTCGAGCGGCAGTAAAGACAGCTCGCACTGTGCAAGATGCCGTTTCAATGATTGCACAGTGCGGACAAGCATCCGGCACTGTGTAATCATTGCGAACACGCACTACGCAGTTCGCGTAGTGCTACGCGAAGCTCGCGTAGTGCGAACTTCACTTTGCGTAGCTTCGCGAAGCGCTACTTCGCGAACTACGCCCAGGGTTAGCATAGATGAGTGCATGGGTAGTGCCTGGGTCATTCCAGACTTACAGCTGAGACATGTGTTGAGGTTGCTGCTTTATATTTGACTACACCCAACATCCTGAGTAGTAGAAGAATAGTGAAATTGCAACACAAAAGTGAGGTTTATGACATGGTGTACACTTTTCTAGTACAGCTTCTCCATTCTCTAACTGCTCAGGGTATTGGCCTACCCAAATATAAAGCATCAAAACTACACATAGCTCTGTTATAAATCTCACCATATTCCTGAAAGCATGTATGCATGTGTCTGTACCTTTTACTAGTACTACCATATATAATAGAAACATACAAATAGATATATATCTCTCTTTTATACATGTAGCATCTTCAGATGCATTACACATATGAGAATACATATGCAACTAGAAAAGACATCAATCACACGACCATGCAGACCTTAAAACTTGACAGACTACACTTAACTTTCAAACAGACACCTAGATTTATGTGGCATACTTTAAGTAAAGTTTGACATAGACTCTTTTAAAGCACCATAATCAGTAATTCCTCACCCAACATATCTTAAACATCACTTTACTGCTCCTGCTGCTTTACCATTCAACTACTACTCAGATGTACACCCTACCAAAATACACAGCAACAACCCTTCACATATCTCTGTTGTAAGTCTCCCCATATTTCAAAAAGCATGGATGCATGAGTCTGTACCGTTCCCTAGTGGCATCATATATAAAAGAAACATACAAATAGATATATACCTGTATTTTATACATCTAGCATCTTTAGATACATAACACATATGAAAATACATCTGCAAATACAGACATACCTCAGTCACAAGATGATGCACACCTTAAAGGTTAAGAAGCTGCACTTTTCATTTCAAGTAGAGACCTAAAATCATATGGTGTATTTCAAGCACTTCTCATTTCAAGTAGAGACCTAAAATCATATGGTGTATTTCAAGCATACCTTTCCACATATGATTGAAGTCTTGTATGGCTAATGCCTGGGTGACTGAATTAGTGCAGGGGTATTGTCTGGGTGATTGAAGAAGTGGATGGGTACTACCTGAGTGATTGAAGAAGTACATGGATAATACCTGGGTGATTGCGTGAGTGCAGGGGTAGTGCCTGGGTGATTGGAAAAGTACACAGGTAGTGCCTGAGTGATTGCATGACTGCATGAGTAGTGTTTGCGTGATTAGAGGAGTGCATGGGTAGTGCCTGGATTATTGCATGAGTGAATAGATAGTGTCTGGGTGATTGCATGAGTGCAGAGGTAGTGCTTGGGTGATTCCATGAGTGCAGAGGTAGAGCCTGGGAGATTGGAGGAGTGCATAGGTAGTGCCTTTGTGATTTTATAACTACATGGATAGTGCCTGGATTATTGAAGGACTGTACGCGTACAGCATGAGTGATTGCACAAGTGCAAGGGTAGTGGCTGGCTGATTGAAGGACTGCATACATAGTGCCTCAGTACATGGATGAGTGCATCAGTAGTGGCTATATGATTGCAGACTTACAGGTGAGACATATGATGGATTGCTGCTTTATATTTGATTACACCCAACATCCTGAGTAGTAGCAGAATAGTGAAATTACAGCACAAAAGTGAGGTTTACGACATGGTGTATACTTTTGTACTGCAGCTTCACCTTTCTGTAACTACTCAGGGTGTTGGGCATACCCAAATATAAAGCATCAAACCTACACATGAGTCTGTTACATATCTCACCATATTCCTGAAAGCATGCATGCATATGTGCCTACCTTTTGAAATCATCATCATATATAAAATAAACAAATAAACTGCACTTTACATTTGAAAGACACACCTACATTTCTGCGGTATATTTCAAGTGTACCTTTCCCCAGACTCATAGAAAGTTGCCTAATCAGTAATCCCTCTGCCAACATGTCTTAAAACTCACTTTTGTTCTGCAGCTTAACCATTATATAAATATTGGGCCTAGCCAAACATAAAGCAGCAACCTATCACATCTCTCTACCATAACTCTAACCATATTCCTAAAAGCATGCATGCTTCTATCTGTACCTATTGCCAAAAGCATAACACATATCAGAATACATGTGCAAGTAGAAACATAACCACACTCACAAGAACATAAAGGCCTTAAAACTTGACAGAGTACACTTAACATTTCAAACCTACACCTAGATTTATGCAGCATATTTCAAGTGAACTATTACACAGACTCTTATAAAGTACCATAATCAATAATTCCTCACTCAACATATCTTAAACATCACTTTTCTACTACTGCTGCATCACTATTCTACTACTAATCAGGTATTGACCATAGCTAACAGCAAAGCAACCCTTCACTTATCTTTGTTGAAAGTCTCCCCATATTTCTAAAAGCATGTATGCATATCTCTGTACCTTTTCCTAGTATCATCATATATAAAAGAAACATACAAATAGATCTATACCTGTATTTTATAAATCTAGCATCTTCAGATGCATAACACATATGAAAATACATCTGCAAGTACTGACGTACCACAGTCACAAAACCATGCAAATTTAAAACTTAAGAAGCTGCACTTCTCATTTTAAACAGACACTGAAAATAATGTGATATAATTCAACCATACCTTTCAAAAGACTCATACAAAATACCCTAATCACTAATTCCTCTGCCAACATGTTTTAAACCACAGTTTTGAGCTGCAGCTTCACCATTCTGCAACTACTTATGCTATTGGACCTACACAAATATAAACTAGCAACCCTTCACAAGTCTCTGCTGTAAGTCTCACCATATTCCTAAAAGCATGCATGCATATGTCTGTACCTTTTCCTAGCAGCATCATATATACAATTAATATACAGATAGATGTATACCTGTGTTTTATACATCTTATCATCTTCAGACGCATAACATGTACCATAATACATGTGCAAGTACAAACATACCACAGTCACAACACCATCCACAGCTTAAAACTTCACATAATACACTTTAAATTTCAAGCAGACACTGAAAATTATGTGGTATATTTGAAATGTAGCTTTCCACACACTCATACAAATTACTCTAATAAATAATATCTCTACAAACATCTCAAACCTCACTTTTGTGCTGCTGCTTTACCATTCTACAACTACTTATAATGTTGCACCTAGTCAAATACAAAGCAGGAACCCTTCACATGTCTCTGCTATAACTCTCACCATATTCCTGAAAGCATGCATGCATATGTCTGTACCACAACACTATGCACACCTCAAAAATTCACAGAACAAACTTCCAATTTCAAGCAAACACCAAAAATTATGTGGCATATTTCAACTGTACCTCTCTAGAGACATATACAAAGTAGCCTAATCACTAATACCTTATGTCAACATCTTTTAAACCACACTTTTGTGCTGCACCTTCACCATTCTACTACTACTCACAGTCTTGAGCCTACCACATAAAAAAAACAACACCTCTTTGTTATACATCATGCACCTTCAAATGTATAAGACATATGAAAATACATATTCAAGTAGAGACATACTTCAGACACAAGTCCATGCACACCTTAAAACTTGATAGACTGCACTTCCAATTTGAAAGCAACACCTAAAATTATGCGGTATACTACAAATGTACATATCCACACACTAAAACAAACTACCATAATCACTAATCCATCTTCCAATATACACATATTACTATACAGAATCTATTTCAAACAACATTTAAGTACAATAAAACAAACTACAATACACATCTCTACATTTAATATTATATTTCAAACATCACAGTTCTTGAATAATTTTAAAAGTTTAAAAATAAAGCTAATACATAATACACCGAACAAATTTATAACTCACCTTCTAAATTGATTTGTAGAATATGAAATATCAGAAACTCATTAAAGATTTTCTTATGCGCACAATCAATATAATGCACCACTCTCAACAAGGTAAAACCAGTAATGTCAAACTTTCCCTCTCTTTCTCCACACAAATAAATGTAAGTAACGCATCACATTGCTTCCTACATAATTTCAAATTGTAAAACACATTTCTATTGGTTAGACATATTAACCCTTACCAACTGACATCTAAAAGTGCCCAAACTGGTTCTGGAATTTTTGGAGTCGCGACTCCAACAGTGCACAAACGCGATGGAGCCGCGAATCCATACGGGAGTTCATAAATATATTACAAATAAAAATACCACTATTTTTTAAGAACACACCACTTCTAAAGATAGCACTGACTTTGGAAATCTTACTTTAATAACATATCACTTATATATATAAATTACAATTCCATATTTTAAAACCACAGATAACATTCAACCCTTCCCCCATACTGCTTAATGCCAGTTTCCATAGTAACAGTTCATGGAACATTCAACTGAACTGACAGGTCACAAGTTCACCATATTTTCAAATTAAGCACACAAGGTTACAAATGCAAACAGCAGGTGTGGTTGACATTTGCAAAATATAACATTATCCTATCTACTGTACCTTTTAAACATTTTTACTAATCGATAAGAAACATGCTTTTTAAAGAAAGTAACATGCACCCTATTTTTGAATGTACAATGTTCTTAAACAGCCAATCAACTCTCAACTTTTTAAAAAACAGCATCTTATCCACCATTTTAGATACCTCTCATTCTACCAACTGACTACCTCATCTACAGACATCTTTTCATTACTTCCAGACATCCCTTCAAGATGCTTACAGTATGGATTGTTGGACACAGCTATGTTTTCTGGTGCAAAAGGTATGCTGAATGCAGAGGTATTGACAAAGACCTAGCTTTGCAAAATGTGGATATTAAATGGATTGCACAGAGAGGATTAAAGTGGCACCAATTGATGCCTTTGGTTAAAACCTTTTTGCATCTCCAACCCCCTGACCTCATGATTGTGCACTGTGGTGGCAATGACCTAGGCACATTGACTGGGGTAGGTCTGGAAATGCTAATGAAGGACACCATTGCACAATTGATGTTGCTTTTACCTCAAACTGTCTTTATATACTCTAATATATGCCAAAGACAGAAATGGAAGTGGTCAAATTAATTCTGTCCACAGATTGAGAAAGCTAGAAAGAATGTCAATAAAGCTGTTTCTGCTTACCTCAGAGACCATATGGATGGGCTCCATCTATAACAACAATCTAGCGCTTTGATATGGATGACATCTACAGAAGTGATGGAGTACACTTCACAGATCAAGGAAACAGAGTCTTTCTCAACAACCTAAAGCTGTGTCATCCGCACTTACATGTAGCTACAACAAACTCATAATGAAAACAAGGGCTCTATTTAGAGCCACCCTATAACACAACAGTAAATCACATTCTTTTTACACATACATATTGTTTTTACATTTTTGTGGATTCGCGCCCCGACACAAATCTGCAAAAGCATGAATTCAATGTACTACAACACAATACACTTTTCAGGTTTAACTATTAATTTTTAATTTTATATATTTTTAACAACTCTATCAATTTTAATCTTATCATTAACTTCAATCACACTACCTCTTTAAAACAACTTCACAAATACAACACTACCTTCAAAATTATATACTACTAAATTATTTATTTGAGGTGAATTTGCGAATCCAACGCGACCGTTACACCAGGGAGCTGCGCTGAGAGCCGCATTGGGGTTGTGACTCCAAAATAGAAAGAAAAAAATAACGCCCCACTTCCATTATTTAGTATTCGCCCTGGAGACCCCATCCCCCGGGGCCTTACCTCTATTTTTACATATAAAACTTTTAATTTTTTTTTTTTTATAATCCGGGAGAGGGACCACGTAGCACCCCTTCCCTGGGCCACTATTGCCCGGACCCCATGCCCCGGGCCTGGCTACCATTTTTTTCTTATTTTGGAGAGGGCTGCGTGGCCCCCCTCCTGAGGCCAATAATGGCCCCGGGCCCCCTTCCCCTGGGGCATTGCCTCTTTTTAATTTAAAAAAACAAACAGATTAGTACAGGAGGGCGCGTGGCCCTTCCCTGGCCATGCTGGCCCAGGGACCCCATCCTCAGGGCCTGGCCACACGTTGGGGCCACTGGGGAGCCCCAATGCCCCTGCAGTCCTGCCGGCTCCCCACCTCCTGCGGAGCCGGCATTGCTTTGGACAAGGGGAGCTGCTGACATGCAGCTCCCTTGTCCAAAAGCAATATGCTTTGCTTCATGGAAGCGAGAGCAGGTCTTCTGCTCTCGCTTCCATGAAGCGAAGCATAGTTTGCAATGACAGGGTGGAGCCGTGCTCCCGCCCTGTCATTGCAAACGCAATGTCCCAGGATGGGCACCCCGGGACATTGCTGGAGCCAGCCCTGGGAGGTGGCGGTCCCCAGGGCCAAGGAGGGCTCCTGGAGGGGGCCGCGCGGCCCCCCTCCCAAAGTAGAACATAGCCCCGGGGAGGGGACCGCGAGGCTCGCCCCAGCATAATAAAGAAAGCCCCGGGGAGGTTGTGGTCCCTTGGGCTTGGGGTGCCTGCTAGGACCCCCACCCACAATTACTCAAAGCCCCGGGGAGGTGGCAGTCCCTGGGGCTTGCAGGCCCTCAAAATAAACAACAAAAGCCCCAGGGAGGTGGCGGTCCCTGGCTGGGGGCCCGCATGGCCCCCATAATAAATTGAGCCTGGGGGACATGGCGGTCTCCGGGGCTGTGGGTGGGCTGCATGCCCCACATCTAATCAACATAGCCCCGGGGAGGTGGCAGTCCCCGGGGCTGCTGGGGCCTCCGCAGGGCCCTGCATAATTATTAACAAATACCCCCGGGACCTGGCCCACCTGGGGGCTCATTAAAATGAAGCACGAAAGACTGCGCTTCATTTTGTTTTATTTTCTGGGCAGGATTCGCGCACCCATCGCGACTTCTGCTGAATTATTTTTAAAAAAAAGCTTTTTTTGGCCCTGGGGGTCTCTATGGGACCCCCTGACCAGCCCTAGGGGGTCAGGGTGTTTCTACCCTGGCCCCTTTCCTTCATTTATAACCTTTTTTTACCTTTTTGATGTGACTCAGTTCAACCGAGTCACAAAATGGCTGCCAACCCATTCTGGTTTGGAGTGTTGGTAGCCAATCAGAATGAAGCTCATGCTCGGGAGGCTTCGCGAATCCTCCTCGGTGCTCAGATATCGATATTTTTGTTTTTTGAATTTCTCAGGAACTACTGAATGGATTTACACCATTTAAAAAAAAGCACACTTTCTGGACCAAGACCTACCTTTTTGCCAAATTTGGTGTAATTCCGTTCAGCAGTTCGGGCTGTAGCTTTGTCTAAAGTTCCTATGGAAATTAACATGGGGAAAACGCGTTTTGGGACCCCCATTTTTTCTTGGCCCCCACTTGATGAATCACCCCGAAACTTTCAAGACAGGAGCTGACCTGAGCGAACCATTAGTTTTGGAAATTTTGCGAAGATTCATCAAACGGCGCCAAAGAATTGGCAAAAGAAAAAACGATTTTTGAATAGAAACAAGGTCCTAACTATAACTACCTACTGGCTGCCGCCAGTAGGTAATATATATATATATATATATATATATATATATATATATATTATCTACTGGCGGTCGCCAGTAGATAGTTATAGTTACAACCTATTATCCATAGGAAATCCGCGACATTCTATTTGAAATAACTCTCTTGCGTCGGTTGACGTATCTTCGCGAAATTTTCAAACTTTGTGGCCCGCTCCGGTCCGCTCCTACCCTGAAAGTCTCGGGGTGATTCGTCAGCGGGGGCCGAGAAAAAAGGGGGTCCCAAAACGTGTTTTCCCCATGCATTTTTCCATAGGAAACTTTAGACACGGCTACAGCCCGAACTGCTGAACGGAATTACACCAAATTTGGCAAAGAGGTAGTTCTTGGTTCAGAAAGAACCCTTTTGTTAAATGGTGTAAATCCGTTCAGTAGTTGCTGAGAAAATGAAAAGTAAAAAGTTAGTGATATCTATGGCCGAGTAGGGTCCGCGTACCCTCAGCGCACCCTGCGCGCACCCTGCGCGCACCGTCCCGATCACGAGCTGCATGTTAATTGGCTGTCAGCTGGCTGTCAACATTCCGATTCAGGAAATGTTGGCAGCCATTTTGTCCCTCTGTAGAACCGAGGGACAGAAACAAGTGCGCAAAGCGCACAAAGGGGGCAGGGTAGAAACACCCTGACCCCCTAGGTTTGCTCAGGGGTCCCACAAGGACCCCCTGGGCAAAAAAAAAAAAAAATTTTAAAAATCGGCAGGATGCGCTCTGGGTGCGCGAATCCTGCCGGAAAAAAAATCGAGCGCGGTCTCCCGCGCTTCGATGGTCTAATTGGCCCCCGGGTGGCCCAAGTCCCTCAAAGTGGCCCTCCAAGCCCCGGGGACCGCAACCCCCGGGGCTTTTTTGAAAATGGTGCGGGAGGGCTCTGAGCCCTCCCGCAGCCCCGGGACCACCACCTCCCCGGGGCTTTTTTAATTAAATTGTAAAACCTGTGTGGGGGGGCTCCTGCCCCCACACGCCCGGGACCGCCACCTCCCCAGGGCACTAAACATTTTAATATGGGGGTCCGTTACGGACCCTCAGAGCCCCGGGGACCACCACCTCCCCGGGCTGTGTACTGAATGGGAGGGGGCCGCGCGGCCCCCTCCTGGAGCCCTTGATGGCCCTGGGGACCGCCACCCCCAGGGCCGGCTCCTGCAGTGTGCCGGGTGCCTACCCTCGGGACACTGTAGTTTGCTATGGCAGGACGGGAGCCTCGCGGCTCCCGTCCTGCCATAGCAAACTGCTTTGGATATTGGAAGAGAGAGCAGGAAACCTGCTCTCTCTTCCAATATCCAAAGCCGACTGCTTTCCACATGGGGAGCAGCATGTTAGCTGCTCCCCATGTGTAAAGCTAATGCCGGCTCCCGTAGGACACGGGGAGCCGGCGGGACTGTGGGGGATTGGGGACCCCCCACAGTCCCCAACGGAGAGGGCCAGCCCCGGGGATGGGGTACCCGGGGCAAGTAGTGGCCCGGGAGGGGGCCACGTGGCACCCCTCCCCAAAAATGAAAAAAATAATAATAAAAAAAATGGAAAGGCCGGCCCCGGGGATGGGGTCCCGGGGCCTTAAAATGGCCAGAGGAGGGGGCCACGCTGCCCCCTCAAAATAATAAATATAGAGGCCATGCCCCGGGGATGGGGTCCCCGGGGCCAATACAGGCCCAGGGAAGGGGGCCACGCGGCCCCCTTCCCGTTTTTTTTTTTAATTTAAATTTAAAAAGGGTAAGGCCCTGGGGGATGGGGTCCCCAGGGCCCAAAAACAGAAAAAAGGAAGGGGGCCACACAGCCCCCTTCAGGGGACACAAAAAAATAAATTTAAAAAAACGATCGGCCCCGCAGGCCCCGCCCCTTCCTTCACCACTCTGCAAACGCGCCCCCTGGCGCGTTTGCAGAGGGGGAACGACCCCCTTGAATACTGGGGGTCCCTGGGGGCCAACTAGCCCACCAGGAACCTCCAGTATGCGCCAGGGGCTGCCTTGCAGAGAGGTGTACAGAGGCCACGCCCCTTTTTACACCTCTCTGCAACGCAGCTCTGTGGCGCATTTGGAGGTATATGGTGGGCTAGTTGGACTCCGGGGACCCTCAGGATTCAAGGGGACTTAATCCCCCAACTTAAAACGCGTCACGGGGCGCGTTTGCACAGTGGTGAAGGGAGGGGGCGGGGCTTCAGGTGACATGTGTGCAAACAGGCCCCGTGGCGCGTTTTAAGATGGGGAATTACATCCCTTGAATCCTGAGGGTCCTGGGGCCAACTAGCCCAACAGGTACATCCAGAAAGCGCCACAGAGCTGCGTTGCAGAGAGGTGTAAAAGGGGTGTGGCCTCTCTACACGTCTCTGCAACGCAGCCCCTGGCGCATATTGGAGGTTCCTGGTGGGCTAGTTGGCCCCTAGGGACCCTCAGGATTCAAGGGGACTTATTCCCCCAACTTAAAACGCGCCACGGGGCGCGTTTGCACAGATGTCACCTCAGGCCCCGCCCCCTCCCTTCACCATTGTGCAAATATTCTTCTAAAATCATCCGAAATACGAATTCCGATTTACTCACCTGTTATAAGGAGAGACCTCAGTGCTGCATCTTTCAGCCCAGTACTGGTCCTGAAAAGTAATTTTAACCGTACTTACCAGTAACTTAAATTTCCTTCCATAGGATATCATTGCCTGCTTTTTGCTGAAAAAGTTTCTAAGTGTTAATTTTTGAAACATACAAATATTCCTCTAAAATCAGCCGAAATACGAATTCCGATTTACTCACCTGTTATAAGGAGAGACCTCAGTGCTGTATCTTTTAGCCCAGTACTGGTCCTGAAAAGTAATTTTAACCGTACTTACCAGTAACTTGAATTTCCTTCCATAGGCTAACATTGACTGGTTTCACTTGGAAATTCTTCTAAGTGTGGAGTTTTGGAACTTTAAAATATTCCTCTAAAATCATCCGAAATACGAATTCCGATTTACTCACCTGTTATCAGGAGAGACCTCAGTGCTGCATCTTTCAGCCCAGTACTGGTCCTGAAAAGTAATTTTAACCGTACTTACCGGTAACTTGAATTTCCTTCATAGGCTAACATTGACTGGTTTCACTTGGAAATTCTTCTAAGTGTGGAGTTTTGGAACTTTATAATATTCCTCTAAAATCAACCAAAGTACGAATTCAAATTTACTCACCTGTTATCAGGAGAGAACCCAGTGCTGCATCTTTTAGCCCAGCACTGACCCTGAAAAGTAATTTTTACCGTACTTACCAGTAACTTGAATTTCCTTCCATAGGATATCATTGCCTGCTTTTGGCTGAAAAAGTTTCTAAGTGTTGATTTTGGAACTTTAAAATATTCCTCTAAAATCAGCCGAAATCCGAATTCTGATTTACTCACCTGTTATCAGGAGAGACCTCAGTGCTGCATCTTTCAGCCCAGTACTGATCCTCAAAATTAATTTTAACCGTACTTACCGGTAACTTGAATTTCCTTCATAGGCTAACATTGACTGGTTTCACTTGGAAATTCTTCTAAGTGTGAAGTTTTGGAACTTTATAATATTCCTCTAAAATCAACCAAAGTACGAATTCCAATTTACTCACCTGTTATCAGGAGAGAACCCAGTGCTGCATCTTTTAGCCCAGCACTGACCCTGAAAAGTAATTTTAACCGTACTTACCAGTAACTTATATTTTCTTCCATAGGAATCCATTGTCTGGTTTTCAGCAGAAAAGTTTCAAAGTGTCGATTTTCACAAACTACAAATATTCCTTAAAAATCGCCTGTATGACTTAAACGCATTCTTTCAACTGTTTACAGGAGATGCACCAGTGCTGGATCCAGGATCCAACACTGAGTAACAAAAAGTAACGATAACACTACTTACCTGCTAAGTGAATTTCCTTCCATAGGATAACATTGGTCATTCTATGAGAAAAAGTTTCTAAGTGTCAACTTTTAAAATACAATAATATTCCTTAAAAATCACGACTTTAACCAAAACGCTTTTACTCAACTGTTTACAGGAGATGTGCCAGGACTGAATCTAGGATCCAGTCCTGTGGTTAGAAAAGTAATCCATAAAGTAACTAATTGCATTTAACTAGAAATTCACATTGAGCTGAATGTTGCATTGTTTGAAAATGTGTTGCCCATTGCAACAACTGTAACTACTGTACTTAAAAGTCTATTGCCTATGTGCAAAGTATTTAAACTAAAGTAATTCATTCTGAGAAAGTATTTTTTGTAATGTAATGTATAATGTAATTACAATGTAATTTAAAAATAAAATATGTTATAAAAAATTGTTTCTAAAAATGTAGTAAATCAGTATTAAAAAAATTTATATAACAATTAATACATTTAAAAATTGTCATTTACAAAACCTTTGAAATTCACTGAAAAAACCGTAGGTTTCAGACATGTTATAGTTACAAATTAGCATTTAAAAAACCTTTGAAATTCACTGAAAAAACCATAGGTTTCAGGGACGTTATAGTTACAAATTAGCATTTAAAAAACCTTTGAAATTCACTGAAAAAACCATAGGTTTTACGGACAGTTATAGTTAGTTGGACATTGCACTCGTACAAAACCCGTGAAATTCCCCGTTATAGTTAGTCCAGCTAACTATAACTCGCGCCCCCGCAATGCACTGCTGATGACGTCACATATTACATCACTCATGACATGGTCAGTGACATCACTGATGACATCTCAAATGACATCACTGATGACATCACTGATGACATCATCCGTGTGATAATTTCATGCATCTTCTCACACCCTAATATAACCTTTGATACACCCACTCTAAATTACAGACTGCCATTCGCAAAACCATAGACACTCCAACACCAATAACTACATACCCACACACTGATTCTTAGGTCTCACGCACACATCCACTCACTCACCCGTACAGTCACTCATACTTACGGTCACTCAGTACAGGACTATCATATGCACTCATACTCCTATATAGACACTCAAACACCGCCACTCATCCATAGAGGTACTCACACACCTAGTCAGTCATGCAAATAATTAAACACACTACCATTTACTCACCTACACAGTTATACACACACAAGCTCACTTACTCATACAAATACTAGCACATTCTTACGCTCTTATACAATCACTGATACAAGCACACACTCATCCATACAGCCACTATCACAATCAGTCACTCTCGCTTATAGCTATTTATATACTCCAACACACATATATACTGCCTTTCACATATGTAGTTACTCACACATGTACCACTGGGACATACATTCACTCACTAACACACTCTTACACACACTTACCCACCCATACAGTCTATCACAGATGCACTCTTGAAACCATCCACCCAGTGAATCACCCACTCACACATCTATGCACAGAGTCGCACACACCCCTCCCACACAAACACTCAGGCACCCATACAGATACTCACACAAGCATTCAATAACTCAAATAGACACTCATGTAGCTATTCACAAACACATGCAGCCACTTACACAGCAACAGACAGACGGATACAGACATTCACCCAGTTTAGTCACTAACCCATGCATTCAGTAAGATACGTTAAATCACTCACTTATACAGTCAGTCACGCACCTACTAAATCATCCATACAGACACTTACACACCCACTCATTCTTCAATACGTCTTTTCCTATATATATTAAAAATATTTAAACTTTACAGAAACACACAGTCACTGGATGATGTCATCAGTGATGTCATCAGTGATGTCATTTGAGATGTCATCAGTTATGTCATCAGTGATGTCACTGACCATGTCATGAGTGATGTAATATGTGACGTCATCAGCAGTGCATTGCGGGGCGCGAGTTATAGTTAGCTGGACTAACTATAACGGGGGAATTTCACGGGTTTTGTACGAGTGCAATGTCCAACTAACTATAACTGTCCTTAAAACCTATGGTTTTTTTCAGTGAATATATATATATATATATATATATATATATATATATTTTATAGGTGTGACAGACTGGCTCTGTGAATAAAATACATTTTCCAAGGTTCCAAGGTTCCAGAGTGCGGCGTCCTTTGTTGTAAAAAAAAAATAAAAATAATAAGATAATATATATATTATCTACGGGCGGTCGCCAGTAGATAGTTATAGTTAGGACCTAGTTTCCATAAGAAAAGCATTTTTTCTTTTCCCAAAAACTTTGGCGCCGGATGACGAATCTTCGCGAAATTTTCAAAACTCGTGGGGCGCTCCGGTCAGCTCTTGTCTTGAAAGTTTCGGGGTGATTCGCCAAGCGGGGGCCGAGAAAAAAGGGGGGTCCCAAAACGTGTTTTCTCCATGTTATTTTCCATAGGAAACTTTAGACACGGCTACAGCCCGAACTGCTAAACGGAATTACACCAAATTTGGCAAAAGGTAGCCCTTGTTTCAGAAAGAACTCTTTTGTTAAATGGTGTAAATCCGTCTCAGTAGTTCCTGAGAAATTTAAAAAAGAGGGCGAAAAAGAATTTCCCATAGGTAACTTTAGACATGGCTACAGCTCGAACTGCTGAACGGAATTACACCAAATTTGGCAAAAAGGTAGTGCTTGGTTCAGAAAGCGCCCTTATTTTAAATGGTGTAAATCTGTTCAGTAGTTGCTGAGAAAATCAAAAAATAAAAATATCGATATCTAGAGGCACGGAGGATCCGCGGACCCTCCCGACCACGAGCTTTATTCTAATTGGCTGTCAACACTCCAAACCAGGAAGTGTTGGCAGCCATCTTGTGACTCGGTAGAACCGAGTCACAAGAAAAGAGAAAAACAAATGTGAAAAACAAGAAAAGGGGGCAGGGTAGAAACACCCTGACCCCCTAGGCCTGCTCAGGGGGTCCCACAAGGACCCCCAGGGCCAAAAAAAGCATTTTTTTAAAAACAAAATCGGCGAGATTTGCGCACCCAGCGCGAATTTCGGCTGAAAATGAAAAAAAACAGAGCGCGGACTCCTGCGATTCGTTATTATTTAGCCCCCAGGTGGGCCAAGTCCCGGGGGCATGCAATAATGTAATTGCGGGGGCCCAGGGAGGCCCCTGCAGCCCCGGTGACCACCACCCCCCGGGGCTTTCCATAAATATTTGCGGGGGGCACACGGCCCCCCACAGCCCCAGGGACCGCCACCCCCCGGGGCTTCTTATTTTTAATGTGTGGGGGGCCTCCAAGGCCCCCCCAAGTCCTGGGGACCGCCACCCCCTGGGGCTTTTATTAATTATTTTGTGGGGGCACATGGACCCCCCGCTGCCCCGGGGACCGCCACCCCCCGGGGCTTTTTTATTTTTTTTTAAACTACCTGTGTGGGGGTGCTCGAGCCCCCCACACGCCCTGGGGACCGCCACCTCCCCAGGGCACTAATATTCAAATGCGGGGGTCCGTTACGGACCACCGAGCCCCGGGGACCACCACCTCCCCGGGGCTGTGCAATAGGTGGAAGGGGGGCCGTGCAGCCCCCCTCCTGGAGCCCTTGATGGCCCTGGGGACCGCCACCCCCCAGGGCCGGCTCCTGCAGTGTCCTGGGGTGCCCGTGGGACCGTGGGGAGCCAGTGGGACCGTGGGGGCATTGGGGCTCCCCCCATGGTCCCCAACGGATAGGGCCTGCCCTGGGGGATGGGGTCCTCGGGGCTAGAAGTGGCCTGGGAGGGGGACCACACAGCCCCCCTTTCCAAAAATAAAAAAATAAAAATAAAGGCCGGCCCCAGGGGTTGGGGTCCCCGGGGCCAATAGAGGCCTCAGGAGGGGGGCCACGCAGCCCCCTCCATAAAAAAATATATATATGTGGCCATGCCCCCGGGGGATGGGGTCCCAGGGGCCGGAATTGGCCACGGGAGGGGGGCCCACCTCGGCTCCCTTCCCGTTCATATATATATATTTTTTTTAAATGGGGGTCAGGCCCTGGGGGATGGGGTCCCCAGGGCCCAAAAAAAGTAAAAAGAAGGGGGGCCACACAGCCTCCCTTCTAAAAAAATTTTTTTTTAAACACTGCTATCGTGCCGGAGGCCCCGCCCCCTCCCAGCAACACTCTGCAAACGCGCCCTATGGCACGTTTTAAATTGGGGAATTAATTCCCTTGAATACTGAGGGTCCCTGAGGCCAACTAGCCCACCAGGTACCTCCAGTAAGCGCCACAGGGCTGCGTTGCAGAGAGGTGGTCCAGGCCACGCCCCTTTTTACAACTCTCTGCAACGCAGCTCTGGGCGCTTACTGGAGGTACCTGGTGGCCTAGTTGGACCCCAGGGACCCTCAGGATTCAAGGGGACTTAATCCCCCAACTTAAAACGCACCACGGGACGCGTTTGCACAGTGGTGAAGGGAGGGGGTGGGGCTTGAGGTGACATGTGTGCAAACACGCCCTGTGGCGCGTTTAAAGTTGGGGAATTAATTCCTCTTCAATCCTGAGGGTCCCTGGGGGCCAACTAGCCCACCAGGTACCTCCAGTAAGCACCACAGGGCTGCGTTGCAGAGAGGTGGTCCAGGCCACGCCCCTTTTTACACCTCTCAGCAACGCAGCTCTGTGGCGCTTACTGGAGGTACCTGGTGGGCTAGTTGGACCCCAGGGACCCTCAGGATTCAAGGGGACTTCATCCCCCAACTTAAAACACGCCACGGGGCGTGTTTGCACAGTGGTGAAGGGAGGGGGCGGGGCCTGAGGTGACAGTGTGCAAACACGCCCTGTGGCGCGTTTTAAGTTGGGAATTAATTCCTCTTCAATCCTGAGGGTCTCTGAGGCCAACTAGACCACCAGGTACCTCCAGTAGCGCCACAGGGCTGCGTTGCAGAGAGGTGGTCCAGGCCATGCCCCTTTACACCTCTCTGCAACGCAGCTCTGTGGCGCTTACTGGAGGTACCTGGTGGGCTAGTTGGACCCCAGGGACCCTCAGGATTCAAGGGACTTAATCCTCAACTTACAACGCACCAGGGGGCGCGTTTGCAGAATGGTGGAGAAAGGGGGCACAGCCTTTGTCTACCTCTCACCAATCCCACTGCTTGGGGCTTACTGGAGGTAAAATGTAGGCTACTTGGCCCCTAAAGGACCCCCAGCAGTGAAGGGGACTTCAATCCCCATCCAAGAGCGTGCCAGGGAGCGCGTTTGTAGAGTGGTGGGCAAAGTGGGTGTGGCCTGGTACTAGTACTTACCAATGCTGCTGTGTGGGACTGACTGGAGGTAATAGTTTGGGAAGTTGGCCCCCAAGGATGTCCTTGGGGGCCAATTACCCCTCTTGTTACCTCCAGTAAGTCCCACTCAGTGTGATTGCTAAGACGTCTTCGGAGGCCATGGCCCCCTTTCTCTACCACTCTGCAAACGTGCCTCGTGGCAGACTACGGGATGGGGGATGAAGTCCAATTTAGTCCTGAGGGAGTTTGGGGGCCAAGAATCCCTCCTGGTAGCTCCTGTAAGTCCTACGCAGCGGAATTCCTGAGCGTTGGTTGGACACCCAGCACCCTTTCTCCACCACTTTGCAAACGCGACTACTACTTAAAGTAGCATATTTCTGCACCTCTGACTTAGAGGTAGTTTTAATTCCCCTGCCCTATTATGTACTAGGGCCTTACAGAGGAGGTCATGCTAATCACAGGGGTACCCCAACGCATAGTGTTCCCTAGTGTATGTAGGTGTTTTAACTGTATTCTAAGTGTCTTTTAGCATAGCACTGGCTCTAGGCCTGGTTAGTCAGAGTCAGTTACCACCAGTACCCGTCTGAAAAAGTTGTGGGCACAGGATGAGTTTGCAACAAGGCCTCTTTCTGCTCCTCTGTTAGTTCTTTCTGCACATGTCTTGCTTCTTCCTGCACTTTTCTTCGTCTTTGTGGACTTTTGTTGCTTCTTTCTGCATTTCTTTTGCTTCTTTCTGTGTGTTTTTTCTTCTTTCTTCACATGTCCTACCTCTGTAGGCATAGTTAGAAACTAGTATTTGAAAAACCGTAGAAATTCACTTAAAAACCATAGGTTTCAGGCACGTTATAGTTAGAAATTAGCATTTAAAAACCTTTGAAATTCACTGAAAAACCGTAGGTTTCAGGCATGTTATAGTTAGAAATTAGCATTTAACAAACCTTTGAAATTCACTGAAAAACCATAGGTTTCAGGCACGTTATAGTTAGAAATTAGCATTTAAAAACCTTAGAAATTCCCTGAAAAAACCATAGGTTTCAGGGGCGTTATAGTTAGTTGGACATTTCACTCGTACAAAACCAGTGAAATTCCCCCGTTATAGTTAGTTCAGCTAACTAAACCTCGCGCACCTGCAATGTACTGCTGATGACGTCACATATTACATCACTCATGACATGGTCAGTAACATCACTGATGACATCACTGATGACATCTCAAATGACATCACTGATGACATCACTGATGACATCATCCATGTGATAATTTCATGCATCTTCTCACACCCTAATATAACTTTTGATACACCCACTCTAAATTACAGACTGCCATTCTCAAAACCATAGACACTCCAACACCAATAACTACAAACCCACTCACTGATTCTTAGGTCTACACACACATCCACTCACTCACCCGTACAATCACTCATACTTACGGTCACTCAGTACAGGACTATCATATGCACTCATACACCTATATAGACACTCACACACTGCCACTCATCCATAGAGGTACTCACACACCTAGTCAGTCATGCAAATAATTAATCACACTCCCATTTACTCACCTATACAGTTATACACACACCAGCTCACTTACTCATACAAATACTAGCACATTCTTACGCTCTTATACAATCACTGATACAAGCACACACTCATCCATACAGCCACTCTCACAATCACACACTCTCACTTATAGCCATTTAAATACTCCAACACACTTTTATACTGCCTTTCACATATGTAGTTACTCACAAATGTACAACTGAGATATACATTCACTCACTAACACCCCCATACACAAACTCACCCACCCATACAGTCCATCACAGATGCACTCTAGAAACCATGCACCCAGTTAATCACCCACTCACACATCTATGCACAGAGTCACACACACCCCACCCACACAAACACTCAGGCACCCATACAGATACTCAGACAACCAATCAATAACTCATATAGACACTCATGTAGCTATTCACAAACCCATGCAGCCGCTTACACACCAACAGACAGACGGATACAGACATTCACACAGTTTAGTCACTAATCCATGCATTCAGTAAGATACATTTAATTACTCACTTATAGACTCAGTCACGCACCTAGTAAATCATCCATTCAGACACTTATACACCCACTCATTCTTCAATTCGCCTTTCCCTATATATATTAAACATATTTAAACTTTACAGAAACACACAGTCACTGGATGATGTCATAAGTGATGTCATCAGTGATGTCATTTGAGATGTCATTAGTGATGTCATCAGTGATGTCACTGACCATGTCATGAGTGATGTAATATGTGACGTCATCAGCAGTGCATTGCGGGGCGCAAGTTATAGTTAGCTGAACTAACTATAACGGGGGAATTTCACTGGCTTTGTACGAGTGAAATGTCCAACTAACTATAACGCCCTGAAACCTATGGTTTTTTCAGTGAATTTCTAAGGTTTTTTAAATGCTAATTTCTAACTATAACGTGCCTGAAACCTATGGTTTTTTTCAGTGAATATATATATATATATATATATATATATATATATATATATATATATATATATATATATATATATATATATTTATTATCTACTGGCGGTCGCCAGTAGATAGTTATAGTTACAACCTATTATCCATAGGAAATCCGCGACATTCTATTTGAAATAACTCTCTTGCCGGTTGACGTATCTTCGCAAAATTTTCAAACTTTGTGGGCGCTCCGGTCCGCTCCTACCCTGAAAGTCTCGGGGGATTCGTCAAGCGGGGGCCGAGAAAAAGGGGAGTCCCAAAACGTGTTTTCCCATGCAATTTTCCATAGGAAACTTTAGACACGGCTACAGCCTGAACTGCTGAACGGAATTACACCAAATTTGGCAAAGAGGTAGTTCTTGGTTCAGAAAGAACCCTTTTGTTAAATGGTGTAAATCCGTTCAGTAGTTGCTGAGAAAATCAAAAGTAAAAGTACATATATATCTATGGGCACGGAGGATTCGCGCACCCTGAGCGCACCCTGCGCGCACCGTCCCGATCACGAGCTGCATGTTAATTGGTTGTCAGCTGGCTGTCAACATTCCGATTCAGGAAATGTTGGCAGCCATTTTGTCCCTCGGTAGAACCGAGGACAGAAACAAGTGCGCAAAGCGCACAAAGGGGCAGGGTAGAAACACCCTGACCCCTAGGTTTGCTCAGGGGTCCCACAAGGACCCCTGGGCAAAAAAATAATAATTTTTTAAAAATCGGCAGGATGCGCTCAGGGTGCGCGAATCCTGCCGGAAAAATCGAAGCTCGGTCTCCGCGCTCGATTGTATTTTGCCCTCGGGTGGCCCAAGTCCCGGGGGCATGGTGGGGGTTTAATTTATGTGTGGGGGCCTCAAAGGGCCCCTAAGCCCCGGGACCGCCACCCCCCGGGCTTTCTTTAAGAATGGTGCGGGAGGGCTCTGAGCCCTCCCGCAGCCCCGGGACCACCACCTCCCCGGGCTTTTTAAAAAAATTAAACAACCTGTGTGGGGGCTCCAGCCTCCCACACGCCCGGGACCGCCACCTCCTCGGGGCACTAACAAATTAAAATGGGGTCCGTTTTGGACCCCGAAGCCCCGGGACCACCACCTCCCCGGGCTGTGCTGATGTAGGGAGGGGGACCGCGCGCCCCCTCCTGGAGCCCTTGATGGCCCTGGGGACCACCACCCCCAGGGCCGGCTCCTGCAGTGTCCCGGGGTGCCTACCCCGGGACACTGTAGTTTGCTATGGCAGGACGGGAGCCTCGCGGCTCCCGTCCTGCCATAGCAACTGCTTTGGATATTGGAAGAGAGAGCAGGGAAACCTGCTCTCTCTTCCAATATCCAAAGCCGATTGCTTTTCCACATGGGGAGCAGCATGTCAGCTGCTCCCCATGTGGAACAAGCAATGCCGGCTCCCAAGGGACGTGGGGAGCCGGCGGGACTGTGGGGGATTGGGGACCCCCACAGTCCCCAACGGAGAGGCCAGCCCCGGGGATGGGGTCCCCGGGGCAAGTAGTGGCCCAGGAGGGGGCCACGCGGCCCTCCCCCAAAAAAAAAAAAAAAAAAAGAAAAAAATGGAAAGGCCGGCCCCGGGGATGGGGTCCCCGGGGCCTTAAATGGCCTGAGGAGGGGGCCACGCAGCCCCCTCCCAAGAAAATAAAAAAGGCCATGCCCCGGGGATGGGGTCCCCGGGCCAATACAGGCCCAGGAAGGGGGCCACGCGGCCCCCTTCCCGTTTTTTTTAATAAAATTAAATTTAAAAAAGGGGTAAGGCCCTGGGGGATGGGGTCCCCAGGGACCAAAAACAGGAAAAAGGAAGGGGGCCACACAGCCCCCTTCAGGGGACAAAAAAACAATAAACGATCGGGCCCGCAGGCCCCGCCCCTTCCTTCACCACTCTGCAAACACGCCCCTGGCGCGTTTGCAGAGGGGAGCAATTCCCCTTGAATACTGGGGGTCCCTGGGGACCAACTAGCCCACCAGGAACCTCCAATATGCGCCAGGGGCTGCGTTGCAGAGACGTGTAGAGAGGCCACACCCTTTTACACCTCTCTGCAACGCAGCTCTGTGGCGCTTTTTGGAGGTATATGGTGGGCTAGTTGGACTCCGGGGACCCTCAGGATTCAAGGGGACTTAATCCCCAACTTAAAACGCGCCACTGGGCACGCTTGCACAGTGGTGAAGGGAGGGCGGGGCTTCAGGTGACATGTGTGCAAACAGGCCCGTGGCGCGTTTTAAGATGGGGAATTAAATCCCCTTCAATCCTGAGGGTCCCTGGGGCCAACTAGCCCAACAGGTACATCCAGAAAGCGCCACAGAGCTGCGTTGCAGAGAGGTGTAAAAGGGGTGTGGCCTCTCTACACGTCTCTGCAACGCAGCCCCTGGCGCATATTGGAGGTTCCTGGTGGGCTAGTTGGCCCCTAGGGACCCTCAGGATTCAAGGGGACTTAATCCCCAACTTAAAACGCGCCACGGGGCGCGTTTGCACAGATGTCACCTCAGGCCCCGCCCCTCCCTTCACCATTGTGCAAATATTCTTCTAAAATCATCCGAAATACGAATTCCGATTTACTCACCTGTTATCAGGAGAGACCTCAGTGCTGCATCTTTCAGCCCAGTACTGATCCTCAAAAGTAATTTTAACCGTACTTACCAGTAACTTGAATTTCCTTCCATAGGATATCATTGCCTGCTTTTTGCTGAAAAAGTTTCTAAGTGTTGATTTTTGAAACATACAAATATTCCTCTAAAATCAGCCGAAATACGAATTCCGATTTACTCACCTGTTATCAGGAGAGACCTCAGTGCTGCATCTTTCAGCCCAGTACTGATCCTGAAAAGTAATTTTAACCGTACTTACCAGTAACTTGAATTACCTTCATAGGCTAACATTGACTGGTTTCACTTGGAAATTCTTCTAAGTGTGGAGTTTTTGAACTTTATAATATTCCTCTAAAATCAACCAAAGTACGAATACCAATTTACTCACCTGTTATCAGGAGAGAACCCAGTGCTGCATCTTTTAGCCCAGCACTGACCCTGAAAAGTAATTGTAACCGTACTTACCAGTAACTTATATTTTCTTCCATAGGAATCCATTGTCTGGTTTTCAGCAAAAAGTTTCAAAGTGTTGATTTTTACAAACTACAAATATTCCTTAAAAATCACCTGTATGACTTAAACGCATTCTTTCAACTGTTTACAGGAGATGCACCAGTGCTGGATCCAGGATCCAACACTGAGTAAGAAAAAGTAACGATAACAGTTTTTACCTGCTAAGTGAATTTCCTTCCATAGGATAACATTGGTGATTCTATGAGAAAAAGTTTCTAAGTGTCAACTTTTAAAATACAATAATATTCCTTAAAAATCACGACTGTAACCAAAACGCTTTTACTCAACTGTTTACAGGAGATGTACCAGGACTGAATCTAAGATCCAGTCCTGTGGTTAGAAAAGTAATCCATAAAGTAACTAATTGCATTTAACTAGAAATTCACATTGAGCTGAATGTTGCATTGTGTTTGAAAATGTGTTGCCCATTGCAACAACTGTAACTACTGTACTTAAAAGTCTATTGCCTATGTGCAAAGTATTTAAACTAAAGTAATTCATTCTGAGAAAGTATTTTTTGTAATGTAATGTATAATGTAATTACAATGTAATTTAAAAAATAAAATATGTAAAAAAATTGTTTCTAAAAATGTAGTAAATCAGTATGAAAAAATTAATATAACAATTAATACATTTAAAAATTGTCATTTACAAAACCTTTGAAATTCACTGAAAAACCGTAGGTATCAGGCACGTTATAGTTAGAAATTAGCATTTAAAAACCTTTGAAATTCACTGAAAAAACCATAGGTTTCAGACACGTTATAGTTACAAATTAGCATTTAAAAACCTTTGAAATTCACTGAAAAACCATAGGTTTCAGACACGTTATAGTTACAAATTAGCATTTAAAAACCTTTGAAATTCACCGAAAAACCATAGGTTTTAGGGACAGTTATAGTTACTTGGACATTGCACTCGTACAAAACCCGTGAAATTCCCCCGTTATAGTTAGTTCAGCTAACTATAACTCGCGCCCGCAATGCACTGCTGATGACGTCACATATTACATCACTCATGACATGGTCAGTGACATCACTGATGACATCACTGATGACATCTCAAATGACATCACTGATGACATCATCCACGTGATAATCTGATGCACCTCCTCACACCCTAATATAATCTTTGATACACCCACTCTAAATTACAGACTGCCATTCGCAAAACCATAGACACTCCAACACCAATAACTACATACCCACTCACTGATTCTTAGGTCTACACACACACATCCACTCACTCACCCGTACAGTCACTCATACTTACGGTCACTCAGTACAGGACTATCATATGCACTCTTACTCCTATATAGACACTCAAACAATGCCACTCATCCATAGAGATACTCAGACACCTAGTCAGTCATGCAAATAATTAAACACACTGCCATTTACTCACCTATACAGTTATACACACACCAGCTCACTTACTCATACAAATAGTAGCACATTGTTACGCTCTTATACAATCACTGATACAAGCACACACTCATCCATACAGCCACTATCACAATCACTCACTCTTGCTTATAGCTATTTATATACTCCAACACACATATATACTGCCTTTCACATATGTAGTTACTCACACATGTACCACTGGGACATACATTCACTCACTAACACACTCTTACACACACTTACCCACCCATACAGTCTATCACAGATGCACTCTTGAAACCATCCACCCAGTGAATCACCCACTCACACATCTATGCACAGAGTTGCACACACCCCTCCCACACAAACACTCAGGCACCCATACAGATACTCAGACAAGCATTCAATAACTCATATAGACACTCATTTAGCTATTCACAAACACATGCAGCCACTTACACAGCAACAGACAGACGGATACAGACATTCACCCAGATTAGTCACTAACCCATGCATTCAGTAAGATACGTTAAATCACTCACTTATAGAGTCAGTCACGCACCTACTAAATCATCCATACAGACACTTACACACCCACTCATTCTTCAATACGTCTTTTCCTATATATATTAAAAATATTTCAACTTTACAGAAACACACAGTCACTGGATGATGTCATCAGTGATGTCATTTGAGATGTCATCAGTGATGTCATCAGTGATGTCACTGACCATGTCATGAGTGATGTAATATGTGACGTCATCAGCAGTGCATTATGGGGCGCGAGTTATAGTTAGCTGAACTAACTATAACGGGGAATTTCACGGGTTTTGTACGAGTGCAATGTCCAAGTAACTATAACTGTCCCTAAAACCTATGGTTTTTTCAGTGAATATATGTATATATATATATTATCTACTGGCGGTCGCCAGTAGGTAGTTATAGTTAGGACCTATTATCCATAGGAAATCCGCGACATTCTATTTGAAATAACGTTGGCGCCAGTTGACTAATCTTCGCGAAAGCTTCCAACTTGTTGGGGCGCTCCGCTCCTACCCTGAAAGTCTCGGGGTGATACGTCAAGCGGGGGCCGAGAAAAAAGGGGGGTCCCAAAACGCATTTTCCCCATTCATTTTTCCGTAGGAACCTTTAGTCGCAGCTACAGCCCGAACTGCTGAACGGAATTACACCAAATTTGGCAAAGAGGTAGCCCTTGGTTCAGACTGGTGCCTTTTGCTAAAATGGTGTAAATCCGTTCAGTAGTTCCTGAGAAATTCACAAGTAAAATCACATATATATCTATGGCCGCGTCGGAACCGCGTACCCTCAGCGCAGCCTGCACGCACAGTACCGATCACGAGCTGCATGCTAATTGGCTGTCAGCTGGCTGTCAACACTCCAAACCAGGAAGTGTTGGCAGCCATTTTGCCCCTCGGTAGAACCGAGGCACAAAAACAAGTGCGCAAACGCACAAAGGGGGCAGGGTAGAAACACCCTGACCCCTAGGCCTGCTCAGGGGTCCGACAAGGACCCCTGGGCAGAAAAGCTTTTTTTTTTTTTTAAATCGGTAGGATGCGCTCAAGGTGCGCGGATCCTGCCGATTAGAAAAAACCCAGAGGAAACAAGTGCGCAAAACGCACAAAGGGGGCAGGGTAGAAACACCCTGATCGCCTAGGTCTGCTCAGGGGTCCCACAAGGACCCCTGGGCAGAAAAAGCATTTAAAAAAATCGGCGGGATGCGCTCAGGGTGCGCGGATCCCGCCGAGAAAAAAATCGAAGCGCGGTCTCCCGCGCTTGTTGTTAATTTGCCCCCGGGTGGGCCAAGTCCCGGGGGCATGGTGGGGGTTTAGATTTAATGTGGGGGCCTCTAAGGCTCCCCAAGCCCCAGGGACCGCCACCCCCGGGCTTTAAAAACATAATGGTGCGGGAGGGCTCTTGGCCCTCCCGCAGCCCCGGGAACCGCCACCTCCCGGGCTTCTTTTTAAAAAATTATTTGACCTGTGTGGGGGCTCCAGCCCTCCCACACGCCCCGGGACCACCACCTCCCCGGGGCTGTGCACTGGATGGGAGGGGGCCGCGCGGCCCCCTCCTGGAGCCCTTGATGGCCCTGGGGACCGCCACCCCCAGGGCCGGCTCCTGCAGTGTCCCGGGTGCCCACCCCGGGACACTGCTGTTTGCAATGACAGGACGGGAGCCTCGCGGCTCCCGTCCTGCCATTGCAAACTGCTTTGGATATTGGAAGCGAGAGCAGGAAACCTGCTCTCGCTTCCAATATCCACAGCTGATTGCTTTTCCACATGGGGAGCTGCATCTTAGCAGCTCCCCATGTGGAAAAGCAATGCCGGCTCCCAAGGGACGCGGGGTGCCGGCGGGACTGTGGGGGTTGGGGACCCCCACAGTCCCCAACGAGAGGCCAGTCCCCGGGGATGGAGTCCCCGGGGCCATAGTGGCCAGGAGGGGGCCACGCAGCCCCCCTCCCTAAAAAAATAAAAAAATATATATTTAAAGGCCGGCCCCGGGGATGGGGTCTTAAATGGCCTGAGGAGGGGGCCACGCAGCCCCCTCCAAATTTTTAATTAAGAAAAGAGGGCTTGCCCCGGGGATGGGGTCCCCGGGCCAATACAGGCCCAGGGAAGGGGGCCACGCGGCCCCTTCCTGTTTTTTTAAATTTAAAAAAACAACTCCTCAGGCCCCAGGGGATGGGGTCCCCGGGGCAAAAGTGGCTGAGGGAAGGGGGGCCACGCAGCCCCCTCCCAATTAAAAAAAGACCGGCATTGTGCCGGAGGCCTTGCCCCCTCCCTGCAGCAGTCTGCAAACGCGCCCTGGCGCGTTTTGAGAAGGGAAGTAATTCCCCTTGAATACTGGGGGTCCCTGGGGCCACATAGCCCACCAGGAACCTCCAGTATGCGCCAGGGGCTGCGTTGCAGAGAGGTGTACAGAGGCCACGCCCCTTTACACCTCTCTGCAATGCAGCTCTGTGGCGCTTTTGGAAGTACATGGTGGGTTAGTTGGACTCCAGGGACCCTCAGTATTCAAGGGGACTTAATCCCCCAACTTAAAACGCGCCACGGGCGCGTTTGCACAGTGGTGAAGGGAGGGGCGGGGCTTCAGGTGACATGTGTGCAAACAGGACCCGTGGCGCGTTTTAAGATGAGGAATTAAATCCCCTTCAATCCTGAGGGTCCCTGGGGGCCAACTAGCCCAACAGGTACGTCCAGAAAGCGCCACAGAGCTGCGTTGCAGAGAGGTGTAAAAAGGGGTGTGGCCTCTGTACACGTCTCTGCAACGCAGCCCCTGGCGCATACTGGAGGTTCCTGGTGGGCTAGTGGGCCCCCAGGGACCCTCATGATTCAAGGGGACTTAATCCCCCAACTTAAAACGCGCCACGGGGCGCGTTTGCACAGATGTCACCTCAGGCCCCGCCCCTCCCTTCACCATTGTGCAAATATTCCTCTAAAATCAGCCGAAATACGAATTCCAATTTACTCACCTGTTATCAGGAGAGACCTCAGTGCTGCATCTTTCAGCCCAGTACTGGTCCTGAAAAGTAATTTTAACCGTACTTACCAGTAACTTGAATTTCCTTCCATAGGCTAACATTGACTGGTTTCACTTAGAAATTCTTCTAAGTGTCGATTTTTGAAACATACAAATATTCCTCTAAAATCAGCCGAACTACGAATTCCGATTTACTCACCTGTTATCAGGAGAGACCTCAGTGCTGCATCTTTGAGCCCAGTACTGATCCTGAAAAGTAATTTTAACCGTACTTACCAGTAACTTGAATTTCGTTCCATAGGATATCATTGCCTGCTTTTTGCTGAAAATGTTTCTAAGTGTTGATTTTTGAAACATACAAATATTCCTCTAAAATCAGCCGAAATAGGAATTCCGATTTACTCACCTGTTATCAGGAGAGACCTCAGTGCTGCATCCTTCAGCCCAGTACTGGTCCTGAAAAGTAATTTTAACCGTACTTACCAGTAACTTGAATTTCCTTCCATAGGCTAACATTGACTGGTTTCACTTGGAAATTCTTCTAAGTGTGGAGTTTTGGAACTTTATAATATTCCTCTAAAATCAGCCGAAATCCGAATTCCGATTTACTCACCTGTTATCAGGAGAGACCTCAGTGCTGCATCTTTCAGCCCAGTACTGATCCTGAAAAGTAATTTTAACCGTACTTACCAGTAACTTGAATTTCCTTCCATAGGATATCATTGCCTGCTTTTTGCTGAAAATGTTTCTAAGTGGTGATTTTTGAAACATACAAATATTCCTCTAAAATCAGCCGAAATAGGAATTCCGATTTACTCACCTGTTATCAGGAGAGACCTCAGTGCTGCATCCTTCAGCCCAGTACTGGTCCTGAAAAGTAATTTTAACCGTACTTACCAGTAACTTGAATTTCCTTCCATAGGCTAACATTGACTGGTTTCACTTGGAAATTCTTCTAAGTGTGGAGTTTTGGAACTTTATAATATTCCTCTAAAATCAACCGAAGTACGAATTCCAATTTACTCACCTGTTATCAGGAGAGAACCCAGTGCTGCATCTTTTAGCCCAGCACTGACCCTGAAAAGTAATTCTAACCGTACTTACCAGTAACTTATATTTCCTTCCGTAGGAATCCATTGTCTGGTTTTCAGCAGAAAAGTTTCAAAGTGTCGATTTTCACAAACTACAAATATTCCTTAAAAATCGCCTGTGTGACTTAAACGCATTCTTTCAACTGTTTACAGGAGATGCACCAGTGCTGGTTCCAGGATCCACCTCTGAGTAAGAAAAAGTAACGATAACACTACTTACCTGCTAAGTGAATTTCCTCCCATAGGATAACATTGGTGATTCTATATGAAAAAGTTTCTAAGTGTCAACTTTTAAAATACAATAATATTCCTTAAAAATCACTACTGTAACCAAAACGCTTTTACTCAACTGTTTACAGGAGATGTCCCAGGACTGAATCTAGGATCCAGTCCTGTGGTTAGAAAAGTAATCCATAAAGTAACTAATTGCATTTAACTAGAAATTCACATTGAGCTCAATGTTGCATTGTTTTTGAAATTGTGTTGCCCATTGCAACAACTGTAACTACTGTACTTAAAAGTCTATTGCCTATTTGCAAAGTATTTAAACTAAAGTAATTCATTCTGAGAAAGTATATTTTGTAATGTAATGTATAATGTAATTACAATGTAATTTAAAAAATAAAATATCTAAAAATAAATAGTTTAAAAAAATGTTGTAAATCAGTATCAAAAAATAAATATAACAATTAATACATTTAAAAATTGTCATTTACAAAACCTTTGAAATTCACTGAAAAAACCATAGGTTTCAGACACGTTATAGTTAGGAA
Organism: Calotriton arnoldi; assembly: GCA_963921515.1. Taxonomy (NCBI): domain Eukaryota; kingdom Metazoa; phylum Chordata; class Amphibia; order Caudata; family Salamandridae; genus Calotriton; species Calotriton arnoldi. The sequence continues at coordinate 60,049 of CAWUFW010017412.1, forward strand.
TTAACATTTAAAAAACCTTTGAAATTCACTGAAAAAACCATAGGTTTCAGACACGTTATAGTTAGGAATTAGCATTTAAAAACCTTTGAAATTCACTGAAAAAACCATAGGTTTCAGGAACGTTATAGTTAGAAATTAGCATTTAAAAACCTTAGAAATTCACTGAAAAAACCATAGGTTTTAGGGACAGTTATAGTTAGTTGGACATTGCACTCGTACAAAACCCGTGAAATTCCCCGTTATAGTTAGTTCAGGTAACTATAACTCGCGCCCCGCAATGCACTGCTGATGACGTCACATATTACATCACTCATGACATGGTCAGTGACATCACTGATGACTTCACTGATGACATCTCAAATGACATCACTGATGACATCATCCATGTGAGAATTTAATGCATCTTCTCACACCCAAATATAAGTTTTGATACACCCACTCTAAATTACAGACTGCCATTCTCAAAACCATACACACTCCAATACCAATAAGTACATACCCACTCACTGATTCTTAGGTCTACACACACACATCTACTCACTCACCCGTACAGTCACTCATACTTACAGTCACTCAGTACAGGACTATCATATGCACTCATACACATATATAAACACTCACACAACGCAACTCATCCATAGAGGTACTCACACACCTAGTCAGTCATGCAAATAATTAATCACACTCCAATTTACTCACCTATACAGTTATACACACCAGCTCACTTACTCATAAAAATACTAGCACATTCTTACGCTCCTATGCAATCACTGATGCAAGCACACACTCATCCATATAGCCACTCTCACAATCACACACTCTCACTTATAGCCATTTATATACTCCAACACACATATATACTGCCTTTCACATATGTAGTTACTCACACATGTACCACTGAGATATACATTCAATCACTAACACACCCATACACACACTCACCCACCCATACATTCCATCACAGACGCACTCTTGAAACCATGCACCCAGTGAATCACCCACTCACACATCTATGCACAGAGTCACACACACCCCACCCACACAAACACTGAGGCACCCATACAGATACTCAGAGAACCAATCCATAACCCATATAGACACTCATTTAGCTAGTCAGAAACCCATGCAGCTGCTTACACAACAACAGACAGACGGATACAGACATTCACACAGTTTAGTCACTCACCCATGCATCCAGTAAGATACATTTAATCACTCACTTATAGACTCAGTCACGCACCTACTAAATCATCCATTCAGGCGCTTCTACACCCACTCATTCTTCAATACGCCTTTCCCTATATATATTAAACATATTTAAACTTTACAGAAAAACACAGTCACTGGATGATGTCATCAGTGATGTCATTTGAGATGTCATCAGTGATGTCACTGACCATGTCATGAATGATGTAATATGTGACGTTATGAGCAGTGCATTGCGGGTGCGCGAGTTATAGTTAGCTGAACTAACTATAACAGTGGAATTTCTATGGTTTTGTAAGAGTGAAATGTCCAGCTAACTATAACGTACCTGAAACCTATGGTTTTTTCAGTGAATTTCAATGGTTTTTTAAATGCTAATTTCTAACTATGACATCCCTATTAAGTCCCCTTGAATCCTGTAGGTCCCTGGTGGCCAAGTAGCCCACCAGGTACATCCAGTAAGTGCCACAGACCTGCGTTTCAGAGAGGTGTTCTGAGGCCACGCCCCTTTTTACACCACGCTGCAAACACGACTTCTGGCGCACTGCTGCTCAGAGGATGAAGTCCACTTGTGTCTTGAGGTCCTCAGGACACAAGAGGACCTCATCGCCCCACCAGCAGTGCACCGGAAGCCAAGTTTGCAGAGTGGTGTAAAAAGGGGCGTGGCATCGGAGCACCTCTCTGCAACGCAGCCCTGTGGCGTTTACAAGAGGTACCTGGTGGACTAGTTGGCCCCCAGGGACCCTCAGGATTGAAGGGGAATTAATCCCCCAACTTAAAATACGCCACAGGGCGCATTTGCACTGTGGTGCAGGGAGGGGGCGGGGCCTGATGTGACAAGTGTGCAAAGCACTCTGTGGCGCGCTTGAGTTGGGTGATTAGTCTCCTTGAATACTGAGGGTCCCTGGCGCTAACTAGCCCACCAGCTACCTCCAGTAAGCGCCACAGGGCTGCATTGCAAAGAGGTGGTCCGAGGCCACGCCCCTTTTTACACCTCTCTGCAACGCAGCTGTGTGGCGCTTACTGGAGGTACCTGGTGGGCTAGTTGGACCCCAGGGAGCCTCAGAATTCAAGGGGACTTAATCCCCCAACTTACAACGCACCACAGGGTGGTGGTCCCCGGGGCTCGGGGGTCCGTAACGGACCCCCGAATTTACCTAATTAGTGCCCCGGGAGGTGGCGGTCCCGGGCGTGTGGGGGCTCGAGCCCCCCACACAGGTTTATTTATTTTTTAAACTGAGAAAATCCTAACTTTAAGACTTTCGGTATTCACAGAAGGCATTTAGGAGTCCTAAAGTTAGGACTACTAACTTTGTGAATACCAAAATGAGTAAGTTCATTCTGTGAATACTCAAAATGAGTAAGTGTATTCTGTGAATACCAAAGAGTACTAACTTTACGTTTTTGACGTAAGTTAGTTCTTTGAATCAGGTCCTTCATTTTAAAAAAAAATTTCGGCAGGGTTCGCAACCCCAGCGCGAATTTCAACCAAATTTATTTTTAAAAAATGCTTTTTTTGGCCCTGGGGGTCCTTGTGGGACCCCCTGAGCAGGCCTGGGGGGTCAGGGTGTTTCTACCCTGCCCCCTTTTCTTGTTTTCAGGCTTGTTTTACTGTTTTCTTGTGACCCGGTTCTACCGAGTCACAAGATGTCTGCCAACACTTCCTGGTTTAGAGTGTTGACAGCCAATTAGAATAAAGCTCGTGGTCGGGAGGGTTCGCGAACCCTCCTCGGCCATAGATATCGAAACTTTTATTTTTGAATTTCTCAGCAACTACTGAACGGATTTACACCATTTTAAAAAAGGACGCTTTCTGAACCAAGCACTACCTTTTGCCAAATTTGGTGTAATTCCGTTCAGCAGTTCGAGCTGTAGCCTTGGCTAAAGTTTCCTATGGGAAATTGATTTTCCGACCTCTATTTTTTGAATTTCTCAGGAACTACTGAACAGATTTACACCATTTAACAAAAAGGACTCTTTCTGAACCAAGGGCTACCTTTTTGCAAAATTTGGTGTAATTCTGTTCAGCAGTTCGGGCTGTAGCCGTGTCTAAAGTTTCCTATGGAAAATAACATGGAGAAAACACGTTTTGGGACCCCCCTTTTTTCTCAGCCCCTGCTTGACGAATCACCCCGAAACTTTCAAGACAGGAGCTGACCAGAGTGCCCCACTAGTTTTGAAAATTGTGCGATGATTCGTCAAACGTCGCCAAAGTTATTGAGAAAACAAAAAATGCTTTTCCTATGGAAAATAGGTCCTAACTATAACTACCTACTGGCGACTGCCAGTAGGTAATATACATATATATGTATATATACTATATATATATATATATATATATATATATATATATATATATATATATATATATATATATACACACACACCTACTGGCAGTCTCCGATAGGTAGTTATAGTTAGGTATTCAGGTCTGCTTTTCCATAGACAGAGCCTTTTTAGGTTTGCTAATATGTTTGTCTCTGTTTCACGAATCAACACGAACCTTTCCGAAAATGAAGTTCATCTATCTCAGCTCCTTCCTGGAAAAGTTTAGGTTGATCTGTCAAGCGCGAGCTGAGACTAAAGGGGGTCCCAAAATGCAAAATCTCCATGCATATTCCAAAGACTTCTTTAAGACAGGTTTTAGCAATAACTGCTGATTGGAATTACACCAAATTTGGCAGGAAGCTAGATCTTGGTTCACAGATTGTGCTTTTAGTGATTTGGTGTAAATACATTAAGTAGCTTTTGAGATATTAAGGATCAAAAATAATTGTATATGTTGGCAGTTGGGCTTGCGTGAGTCCTGTGAGTATCCCATGAGAGCGTAAAATCAAAAATGCAGCTGTTTGACTGATGGAGAGGCAAATTCGTCTTATGAGCTTTCATGCTCTCACTGGAATGAGAGACTCCTGTGAGTCTCGTTACAGCAAGTGCTCTGATTGGCTGGCTGTTGGAATGTTAGAAAGAAATGGTGGCCATTACTGTCTACTGGGAAAAATGTGAGATGTTTTGGAAATTAGATATAAAAGTTATATAAGGGGCAGCAGAAAGGCATGTTGTCTCCCCAAGTTTAGAGAGGAGGTGTCTAAGGGATAACTACTGTGAAGAAAATAAATGTAATGTATATTTTTTTAAACACATTTTTACAATCACATGTAACTCTGGTGGGATTGCGAATAGTAAAAAAGAAGATGAGTTCACCATGCACTCCATTCATTTAAATGCACATTGTGGTGCTTGTTTTTGAGAGAAAGTGTGTAAGAGATAAGTACTATGATGAGCAGATGGTTAAATCTTATTTTCCCCAAAAAGTTACAGTCTCGTGAGACTCTAGCGAGATTGTATAAAAAAGGGGTAACAAAAATCTGTTGCATACAAATGATACCTATTACAACAGGATATGTTCAGTAAAAATACTAATTCCATTATAAAAGTATGCTCTGACGAAAGGCTCGCAATTGTAATGCAGCAATCACTGCCCCCTCTGAATGGACACGGAGGACTGTGCACCTGGCTTTTGCCAGGGGCCCATGAGAGTCAACTACGCTATGTGAAAGTATCATGGCTCTCGTGAAGGTCTCATAAGAGTCACCAAGAAGGAAAAAAAGGGGTACATAGTACAAACAACAAACATAATGAAAGTATAGGGTAGCTCGGAAAAGAGCTATTTCAAGTAACATTTTCAACAACTGTATTTTTTGTGTTTTTTAAGATATTTAACTTTTGTGCAATTTTTTAAAGGAATAGAACGAAAACAGAAAACTGGTAGTAAAAAAAACAACATCTCCTTCAAAACAAAGAGAAAAATGTAGAAAAAAAAGTTTTTAAAAACTACTGCCTAGATGGTCTTTTATGATCCTGGACAAGCCTGTCCCCTGCACCCCTGCTTGTCTCAGAAGAAAAAATAATCTACTTGCATAACAGCAAAAAAGCTTTCTTCAGATATGCCGAGTTGTTTTCTGCTTGCATGGTGAGTACCTGGGCAGGCACACTGTCACCAGATTGGAAAGATATGGATGCCCCTGAGGAGTTATCAACCTCTGAGCATGGGCTAACTCAGCCTGACAAGGCGTTTGGGGTGCATAGCTCTCAAATGTCACCACATCTCAGTGGTATTCATGGAATATTGCTTGTTCCAGCTGCCCCTGCTGAACTCTTTTTTGCATACGTTACAAATTACATATTTGCAAGACACTTTCTTCCCACCAGGCCTCATCTGATTAAATTGCCAGACCAAGGACTCCCTGTGTGGCTAAGGTGGCTGACTTGCAGAAACAGGAGTTCTCATCTGAATCAGATGATGACATTCTGATCACATAAAATGAGCAAAGTCAGAGAGGTAGCCAAAAAGGTGTAATCAGAGAAAAACCCTATAGGCAAATGATGCAACAAGGAAGGAATCTTTATTTGCTAAATAAAGACATCCATATGAACCAATTTCGATCTTTCCTTGAAATGTCTTTCCTCTCTCGGGCATCTTGCGGGTGTCTCATGAGAGGGCCACAAGATTGTAAAATACAGAGAACTTTCATAATATCTCAAATGTAGCAGTACATTAACTGTTCTTGTACTTTAAACAACACTTCTCAAGTCTTACTTTCTTCAAAATTACAAAAATACACTGTTATGAACTTAGTTTCAAATGTACAATCTTGCCAGCGGATCATGAGAGACGAACAGGAAGTACAGCCCCCTTGTAGTGCACGCAGGGGATTGTGTGTTCAGCTCCAGTGATCATCTTGCAAGAGCCTTAAGCTTGTAAAAAAAAATATATATATACATACTGTACTGACTTTATTATTAAACATTAGCATTCAATAATAACTGACCAGGTGAAAAAGAACTCTGTACAACAGATTAGAACAAAATGTATAATTCTGCGATCTCATGAGCCTCCTGCAGAGCGATCACACACCTTAAAAATACATGTACATTGTGAAAGCACATAGTTTAAAGTGTAGGAAAAACTGATTAGTATCTGTTTGAAATATAACTGTGACGTTTATGTAAAGATACATTCAAAGACTACGAAAACTATGTTGGGAATATTTCTGTATATGTGAGTTTCAAAAACTAAGAAGTTAAACATTCTCAGCCCAAACATTGTTGGAGAACATAGGGCCTAATTATGAGTTTGGCGGTGCAGGAGTGGACCACCATGCCAGCAGTTCACTCCTGCACCGCCAAACCTGTGGTTGCACCACTCACCAGATTACGAGTTTCCTCATGTCTTATGGGTTGTTTTTGGTGGCCCCCAGCGGTGCCTCTGAAAATGGGTACCACAATGGGAATGGCAAAAACAGTTCCTGCACGGCATGGACTGTAAAGGAACTGGGAACTGGGGTGCATGAACACAGGGGGACACGTTCTTCCCCCTGCATGCATCTCATTGCATATAAATTCAGCAGTTATAGTTACAGCACTAACTATATCTTGCGCCCTGACATGCACTGCTTATGACATCTCATATGACATCACTCATGACATGTTCTATGACATCATTTATGACATCACTGACAACATCTCAAATGCTATTATCGATGACACCATTGGTGACATCACTGATGACATCATCCAATGAGTGTTCTAGTTTGTTTTACAGTTCACATAGTGGCAAGTAACAACCATATTAATTCTACATCATTTTGTACAGCTTGGGTGCAGCATATGGGTGCAAGTGTGTACAAAATGTGTGTGCTCCTAGTGCACCATAGCTGTGTAGAGGTATTGAACACATTATAAATGCTTGCATTCATGAGTAACTCTGTATAGGAGTGACAGTTGACTTATATTCATTATGCTCCACACAACTTTTAAGTACTGCAGATAACATTTCCAACAGGAGAACGATTCTACAAAGTAGATATTAACTTTTGTAAGCAGTCTTGAGTAATTAGAGAGAATCGTGCCAGCATGATAATTTATACTTTCCATGGAAGAATGTGTGCACCAGGTACTAACCTATATTCTTGTGTTTGTTTTGCTTCAGAAGAAGGGCTATCTGTAAAGTTTTCAACACAGTATGAATGCAGTAGGTTGTATGATCTTTAGCACATTCAGATCTTGGTTATTTTTAGCAAATAGTTTTTTTTTACAACTGTTGCAAAGAATGTTCAATGTTCTTAGTAGATTCTTTTCAATACTCTGTGGTCCATTTTTCTCATGAGTGTTTCACTGTTTGCAAACAGTGCAGTATGGAGAGAACTCTCTCCAAAGAGTGAACACTGTTCACAGTACTCGGTTATCTACTGATTTCAACTTCATTTCTTAATGTAGGTTCGGTGTGTGTCAAGAGTTTGAAACAGATAAGAGTTGGCCATAGTATGGCATTCATTTTGGAATTGGCATTCACTCTTTTGGCTCTCTCTGAACAGTTGTATATAGTTGTATACACCATACTGAATGAGGGCTCCCCCATATATCTGTGGCTGATTGTGAATGTCAACTACAGTACATGTAAAGTCATATAATTTTATACAGCAATAAGTGGGAAAATGAAGCTTGAATGATGTCATCAGTGATGTCATCAATGATGTCATTTGAGATGGCATAAGTGATGCCAGAAATGATGTCATATAACATGTCGTGAGTAATGTCATATATGAGGTCATTAGCAGTGCATGGCGGGGGCACAAGTTATAGTTAGTGCTTCTAACTATATCTGCTGAATTTCTGTGTTTTTTCAGTTCAAAACGTTAATGTTGTGACTGAGAAATTCACCTAACTATAACGTTACTTTCACCTTTGTTTTTTTCAGTTACTTTCTAAGCTTTTTTAAAATTGAAAACTCATATTTTTATTACACTTAACTATAACGTTACTTTAACCTTTCGCTCTTTCACTGAATATGTATATATATATTTATATATTTACACCGTCTAGATTCCAGATGGACGGAACGGTGATCTAAATATTGGCAGGTGCATTGACTCCCCCGCAGGACCAAGCCTGTAATCTTTTCCAAATCCTGGCGCCTCAGCACCAGACAAGTTTCTCTTTCTTCTTTTATTTTATGTGAGTACAAGCACCCACTGCATTTCGGTCTTCTCACAGTCCTTGATCACGGGTTGTTTTCCCACAAACCTATGTGACATTTATTTCCCTTTTGTCAAATGACATCATTTCCCATTATGCATTGGATTGTGGTCCTATAGTTTATCACAATCAGGGAAAAAATGCTTTAAAGTGCAATCATGCCTTTGTGCAAATTACTCTACAAAGTGCAAATTGTGAAATGTGCAAATATGCTATTGTGAATTAATAAACAGGTTTAAAAACAAGTTCTACTTTTAAGGGAGGCATTAATGAAGTTCTTATTGGGCCATTCCCATTTTTTTATAAATACTGTTCTCTGTGCAATTTTCCAATTGATGTGCAAATCACATTATGTTTCTTTTTATTTTCTCCTCCTTTACTTTTTTCTTTGAATTTTTTCAGTCTTTTTTTCTAATGATTTTCTTTCCATTTGATTGAACTGTATTCTCTACCCACCAGTGGCATATGCTCTTTTGCTTAATGTTGCTGAAGCATTATACACATATGTTTTGCCTCTTTTTTCATTATTATCTTTTTATGTGATTATGCCATTTTTCTTAGTGTTGCTGCACAAAATTCCTTGATTGTTGTTATATCTGTACTGTCGGTTTTCTTTTCCTTTAGATTTTTTCCCTTTCGCAGTTGTTGTATGTATTTAAGGAAACCAAAGATTATTCCGATTCAATCAATTAAAAAAAAAATTATTTCCTGATAAATAGAAGAGCATTCACATTGTCATGGTTGTTCTCCATGGGTTTGTTTTTGATTTAATTAGAGATGTATATAGATTTCCTGATTCTGGTTATGTCCTTTTGGGATCAGAGTTCTCAATGAAAGAATATATCTAGATTCTTTTTGTCTTAGCAATTTTTCTCGTTTGCCTTCTCTTTCTAACACTGGAATTTGTTTGGTTGGGTAATATTATAGTACTTCCCAGTTGCTGTTGTGATATTCCTCCATATGTTTTGCAACTGCGTTTCTGCTGTCCCTATTTGATGTTGCTCTGATGTGTTACAGATTTCTACGTAGATGTATTACCTACTGGTGATAGCTCATGCTTTAAGGTAACTATAACTCACACCCTCACCATGCACTGCTAATCACCCCACATATTAGAACACTCATAATATCTTCTATGACATCATTGATAATGTCTCTCCAACATTTGCTGTTAAATTATTAATAAGAATACTGTGCTTGGTGGGGTCCATATATATATATATAAAAATGTGTTTTGTAAACCACCTGGGCTGAATGCTTAATGTAAAAGAGTGGGGCATGTTAGATAGATGGACAAGTATGAACCTCACAGTGAACATTTAAAAATATTGTTTCTCAACCTACTAGGGGCCTAATTATGAGTGGCTAAAACCTGTACAGCAGGGACTTATGAATTTGGCTTTATTTAATACATCTGATAATTATTGAATGCATTAAATAACGAAATAAAAAAAATGTAATAATATCTCCACACCTGCTGAAATTTAACAGTGGAAAACATACAGTATTTACAGTATCATTCGGATTTTGGTGCGTTAAACACCAAAATCCGATGGCATTCCCCATAAACTAATAATAGATGTTATTTATCACACCCAATAATTAACGACTACATGGTATTGTTATTTATCAGTGGCGATAAATAACGACTCAACTCGTAATCAATCCCAATGTAGGTAAAGCTACATTTTCTATGTCTTGGCACATAGTTACTTTATCCTATCCTGTTCTAAAAAAATTCTATAGAGGTCCAACAAGGTATTTTCTACTTAGTTTCAAAAATATCTAATTAGGTGTTGAAGGTTCATTTTGAATAACTATAATGAAAAAGTATGTTTATAACTGATGGAGCATGATGAGAACATATCTGATTTCAAAGGACCCTCACTGGCTTCAGCTTCTTGCTTGCTCCAGGATTTGTAGATCAAGAAAATTAACTAAGTCGGAAGATAAACATTTTGACTGATGAGACCTTCTTGGCCTCCCAGTCCTCCTCTCCAACGTGGTTGGCCCGAAATTGCTCCTACGTCCAGTCAATTGTGAACCTGTGACCAGAGGTGTAGCTTGGTCAGAATCTCGAATTTCCCAACGAAAAAAATCAGTGGGCCACAGAGTGAATGTGTGAGGTGTGTGTATGACACTTAAGGGGAGTGAGAAGCTATGAATGAACCTCCCAAATATAGTACACCATTGACTCTTGGAGGCACACCGAGAGGCTAAAACATGTCAACCCCAATTTGATGTTTCAGGACATTATACCCAGTCACATTACTCTATTGTTAACCTTGGCCAAGGACCTCACATTAAAAACACAGACAAGAGGATTCAAAAGGAAATTTTAATTGATACAATCCCTCTTAGAAAAGTGCTCTGCTAACAAAGTGCTTTGAGCCCACCCACTCACATAATGTGCAGTGGGTGATGAAGCATGCCACAGGTGGTACCTGGGGGTGAGGATCCTATAAAAATATCTAAGAGATGCAAGGATCTCACTAACCATCTCCTGTAGCAGAGAGAGCATAGAGGATAAGATTAACCCTCCCAGATTGTTTAGAATGTGTGTGGTGATCAAGGTCCAAGGTTTTCCCATGAGGAGCTGGGTCAGTACTAATTTGCCTTGGTTGGTACCTCTGTGGATGTTTTAGAGTTTGGTGGACAGATACTTTGTTGCAAGGGTGAAAGAGTACCCTGTTCTCCAAACGCAAGGTCCACCCACCTGATTTTCAGTCGGGTGGACAACAAGTTTTGCACCAGCTGAGTAAAATTTACTCTGTCAGTGAAAACTTCCTTTGACAGTCTGACAGAGTAGGTGCCATCGGAAGTGTGCCATCCGAACCATCCGCCCTATTTAGATTGGACAGTTAAATGGCATTTTATTTCTAATGTCTGTCAATGCCAGGTATATCTTTGGTTGAGAAACAGTAAAAGAAAATGACCCCACACCATGGGAGAGTCCTGGTGTGGGGTTCATTCCTTTTTAATTTTTCAAAAACAAACTCCTATTTTTGGAGTTTATTTTTGAAAAATAAAAACTTTAGAAAAGTTTGACAGAGCTATACTTTAAACTTTTTCTACATTGACAGAAACCGCCATGGTGGTAGTTACTGCCAATGTACAGAGATGTCCACTGGGCAGGTGAATATCATTAAAGCTCTGCTTTGGCTGATTGACCATAAGCAATAAAATCCTCAACCACCCTGTAACCCTTTACTCCATCTGCTAAATCCTAAATTCTGCTCTCTGTCTAGAGTGGCACAGTGCGTGAAAAACAATGGTTTGCAATGATACCCAGAGGGGACTGCCAGTAGTTAGACTATTTGCAAGTATTCTTCCCATCACCTTTTAAGTGTTTGATTGTCTAAAAAGTGCTTAATGTGCATCCATTTGAGGAGTACTTCTACGGGTGCAGATTTCCTACTTTTTGGATAACCGGTCATTAAGGGGCACAAACAAGTGGTTCAAAGCAGTACAGCAACCATATTTGCAGCACTGTGTTGCATCATCTGCAGAGAGTAGAACTTCACCATATCTTCACATAAATGCGCAGTTCTGCTCTCTCCTACTGCCAACACATGCACCCTTGCATCAGAGTGTAAGGGGTGACTGTGTTGTGGTCAAGATAGCTTTTGTGCAGGTAGGGGTATCTTCCTACATAAAAACTACACAAAAGCTATAATTGGAGGTTTTTCCTGTTTTTGTGTGTGTGATCCAGAATGCAACACACCTGTAAAGAGGAATTCACAAGGAGAAATAAAGATATTTCTCCTCGTTACGCTAGCCTCAGACAGGCGCCTTCTTTTGGTGCAAACCCATGTCTACAACTCTTTGTATGTTGGAGTGTGTTTCAAAATCCATGGGTAGATTTACGGGAACACCCATACACCACCCATGGAACGCTTACCTGATGCAATGTAACTCAAGGCAACACAATGCTCTGTGTTGCATTATTTTTTCTTACAAAAGACTCACAAATTTACATTTGTGTGGCTTTGTAAAGACCAAAAAGGATATTGTGTCGGAGTGGATCAATATAACTGATGCAACCCTCACACAAAATCTTTGTAAATATGGGCCTAAATATATTTACGTTCCTGGACCAAACAATTAATGAGTTAAAACCTCATAGTGAAATCAGGATGACAAGATAAACTGACACAGACATAGCTGACCCAGCTCAGGGCCCTCAGACCCACCTACCAAGCCAAGCATGTATTTATTTGGGGGGTGTCACATCCCAAACACCCCACTGAAGCTAAGCCCCTGACTGTGACACAATTTCAAAATGTACCCACATTCAGCTGGGTGCAGTATGAAACTATGCCTCCTGTGAGAGTCCTAGGGAGTTCCTAGGACACCTCTTATCCCAACCTAATTGGTACACTTGTGGGTGCACTAACATCTGTAATATGGTGCAGTCTCGAAGTCAAAGTGTTCCCTTATTTGCAATGAGCCACACAAATAAAGGAACATCCCCTTGATATCACGACGGTGCACCTTTTCACCAGCTTGATATAGAAGGCATCACACGATCATCTGTTGTCCTTTCTACAATACCAAAGTGACCTGGGGCATAAAAAGCAGCACAAACACCTCTCGCACCCCAGGGCCAATTTGTATTCTAAAGCCTCAGGTGACCATGGACTCTGCGGTAAAAGAACAGGCTGTTTGTTCCTTGTTTTTCTAGGCTTGGCAGTAGAGCAGATTTATTTTGTATTCCCTCAGAACATCAGTTTCCTCCACTGTGGATACATTCATCTTCTGTTAGAATACAGAATTCTACATGGTGTGCACCTGCACATTGTTGAAAGGTAGCACAAAGTGCACACGTAATTTCCACTGATGTTTGGGGGTGTTCAGTTCCCTTCCCAACCTGGAAGTGAAATTACTTATATCCTTGCTGGAGTAAAAGTCCAAACATTTCCAGGGTGAAAAGAGGTAAGACTGGTTTGTAAATGTTTATGTTCCCAAACTTACATGACAACCAAAGCCTTGTTCTGCCTACTCTTCACCCAAAGACCAGACCATGTGGCCAACCCCAGCTGAGCACAATCAAAGGCTGTGCACAGCAGAGGGTGGGTCCTGCCACAGACTTGGGCAAACTACCACAGCACATGGATGAAGACTGTCACCGCCAGGGTTGGCTGCATGATGGGCATTTTCTGAAGGCCAGGCCCTGTGGCCAAACCCTGTGCACAAGTTCAAAGACCAGGTACATCAGGGCTTTTTCACTCTTGGGGTTGGTTTTAGGGAGTGTATGTGAAGTGGGGTGTTTCTCTGTTTGGTTTACCCATCTAGCAGTAAACTATTTCGTCACAGGTTTCCTTCCATGCCTGTGGAGACCTTACTAGCTTACAGGATGGCTGCATCATGCCATTTATCCAAAAAGTGTTTGGAGTATGCAGTGAAGCATATTTTGGCACCATACAAACTGAATTTCGAAGTTGGTGTATACTTTGACATTCTAGTTGACGAATGGGCACCTGTGGTGCTTCATAGAGGCTCTATGCGTGCATGCACATGTGTGTGTATTTCTGTTTGTGTTTGCATGTTTGAGTGTGGGTGTGTCTGTCTGTGAGTGCTGTCCCTGACTGATATAGCAAAAGGATAGCTACTGAGGTTATTGAACTCCATCTGTCCTTACTCTGCCTGAACTGGTGCCTGCTACATTCTATTTCAGTACATATGTAGCTTGCCACACTACCTTTCATACTGATGGTTGTGAGTAGAGCTAGGTGAACTATATCTGTAAACAGGGGCGGCTCCTCCGCTATGGCGGAGGATCGTCGCTCCCCCACTGAAAGCCAGCAGAGGCAACCCACAAAAATAAAATGATAATAAAACATTTTTATTATCATTTTATTTTTAGCCCTGCAGGCTGCGAGCCGAGGGAAGGGCGTGGCCTCCCATACTGATGCTGCTGCACCAGGGAGGAGGGGGGAGTGGCGGGCACTGCCAAGTGCGCATGATGGTTTGGTCAGCCCTCAGGGCCGGCCAAACCATCATGTGCACTTAGTCTTTCTCCACCTAGCTGTGCTGTACAGCTGGGTGGAGAAACCAACACAGGCTCCCAGAAAATGTCTGAGTGTCGAAACGAGGCACTCAGACCAATCCCAGAATAGTATTCCCAGCATGTGAGCAGCGCTGGGATTGGGAGTTGGGAGCCTGCGCAGTGTGAAGCAGTTCCTGTATTTCCAGGCAGCGAGGATCGGTAGGAATGCAGCGGCCGTCAGAGCAGGTAAGTGTAATTTTTTATATTTTTATCCTTTTTTTGTATGTATTCCCCCTACACCACTTCTTAATAGGAGCGACCGCTACTGTCTGTAAAATGAGAAATTGGTAGAATTCATATTTTTATTAGTTTGCCATTGAAGAGGACTGAGGAGATGAACTAGATAGAATTGTGGATTCCTCCACTGAAAATCTGAAAAAATTATCATGCTCAGTTGCCCTGGTCTACCCCACGTTCCAATACAAACCTGGGAGGTGCTGGCTGTCTATTATTTTGGGATTTCAGGATGTTTCAGCAATTGCTCTCTTTTGGCTTCTCATAAATATAGGAGCCATGTGTAGCATGGTAAATGCCATGTTGTGGCAATTGTTTATTTATGTTTTGTGAAAGATTTTTTTATAAGCATTAAATAATTTTCTATTGTGTGTTTCAAGCTGTGACTGCAATTTTAATGTTGGTGCAGTTTGAGGCAGTATTTTCATTGCGTGATGTTTGTTTTTGCGGGTGGGTTCATAAAAAAAAGGGGGAAGGAAAATGGTGTATTGCACTATGATCGCTTTTGGCAAAAATGAGTTAATCAGAATTATTCTTAGTTGTTTGCTTGATGATTTACTTTGCTTTTAAGTTGAAGAAGACAAACGGTTTTGTATCAAAGGGCCAAATTAAAAGTATCGCCGCACTGCTTTTTGCAGTGTAAAAAAAGGAAAAATAAAATGATAAAAACCCTAGGTTATAATCATTTTAGTTTTCCCCATTGCGGCGTCTCTGTGGGGCGGGGATGATCTCAGAGCAGGGGGAGGAGTGGGTTGCACTCCCTATGTGAGCATGAGTGCTTGGGAGGCCCGAGACAGGCATGTGCACATACCAGGTTCTCCATGCAGGCTGCATTACAGCCTGCGTGGAGAACATGCCCACCCCTCCAGCCCCTTGCTGAGCGCCGTGTGATGGCACTCAGACCAATTGGCTGCTGGGAACCTGGGAGCCCTGGTGCTTCTTGTCTCCCTCTCCCCAAGAAGCCAGGAAGAGGACATAGGAGAGGTGGCGGCCGGTCAGTCGGTTAGCCGGCCGGGAGGTAATTGATTTCTTTTCACCTATTTCCCTCACCCCTTCCCCCCACCCCGCCCCACTGCTGCTAACAGGTAGCAGCCACCGCTGATAAAGTCCATGAGGATGGCAGAGGACATTACATCTGACACCACATTTAGAGATCACCACTGGCCCACTGGTGATCTTTTTGCCATCATGGCGGTTCCTGGCACGATCCAAAAGATTTGGTGGATGGCCACAGTATGTTCTGATGGCCATTCACCGAACTTCAGCAAAGCTTTTTTTATTTAAAAAAAAAGCAATTCCTTAAAGTGAGAATTTTCTATTGAAAACCAAATAATTAAAGACCCCCACAACAATTTTCTCCATGGGTGTGGGGGCATTATTGTTGTTTTTCTGTCTCTCAGCACCAGGACGGACAAAAAAAAAAAAGAAAATACACTGTCCACCCGAAACAGGGCGAGTCTGGAATCCCTTTCCTCTGACCCTATTTCATCTTGCCGTTGTAGGAACAGGCGTTCAGTCGATGGAAAGGTAAAGGTCCTCTTAACCATAAACAGGGCGAGGAAATCATTGGTTTGCCTTACAGGGTACTCCTTCACAAACCATGCCTGCCAAAATCAAACTCGGCAGTCTGCAATGATAATTTTGCAAAGACAATTCTATGATGGTAATTTTTTTAATTTAGCTTAAGCTTTAAAGACATCGCTTTTCTGTACTGTCTTTTATTTGGAAATGTTATATATCTGACTAGTGCATCACAGCAAAGCCTTTTTCCTTGCAAAGTGGTGATTTTAAAAGGAAAATAGGAGTTGACACAAGGTTTCACTGTGTAAAGAAAATCTGTAATAACGATAGACCTCTAGTCCCAAACCTGATAGAAGGTGGCCTCAGACACGGCTATGTCTGTTGCACCTATATCTTTTATAAAGTTAAGATGACTAATTCCTTCAGCAGCTAAAGTGTTTTACACAACGTTTTTTTCTGTCGCATTGTAGTCCTGTTTTACCAGAAGAAGCATTTCGGCTTTTGTTTTCTGCAAATCATTATTTGTAACCTGCCACATCCATTCTCTCTAGCCCTGATATTTATCATTCCCTGTGCATAGACCAAAACAGATTATAGGTGGAAACAATATCAAATGAGGGTTGATCGAAGACATTGCTTTGTTCATTTGTGTTTCCTTAAGACTGTTACTGTTTTTACAACTAAAGGGTCCATTTTTATTCGATTGTAAAGATATTTTGTGAAATCAAAGGGGCATATTAGCAAGGGCACTATCGCCGCTTTAGCGGCACTTTTTGCCGCTAAAGCAGCGATATTTATATCGCACTATCAGCAAACTGTCTCTAACAGCAGTTAGCGACAGTTTGCGGGCATTAGTGCCCGTTTTTACCGCTTTGCATGTCAGCGATATTTATCGCTAATGACATGCAAAGTGGGCGTTCCGACGAACAAACCTGGGAAACACTCGCTAACAGGCCTATCGCCTATTAGCAAGGTGGCCATGGCCCCAGTTAGCGACGTGAAAAGTCGCGCTAACCGGGTCATCGCCATTTATTTAACACCTGCAATTAGCAGGTGTTAGCCATACCTAACATGGGGGTGGATTATGCTGATACGACCACAGGGTCGTATCAGCAAGGTGTTCTCCTTCTCCATGCAACATCGCTGGTTTTTCAGCGATGTTGGCCCATTTCTCCGCTATCGCTGGAATATTCATCGCCATAGCGCTAATCGTTGCTAATACAGCGTTAGCGTGGCGATATATTCCAGCGATAGCCAGCGATAAAAAAATCACGCTAAGCAGGGTTAGCGATGATTATCGCCTCTTCTTGCTAATATGCCCCAAAATGTGTTGAGCAAATAAATGACCTGAGTAGGAAGATACTGTCAGCCAGATCGAACCATGCTTCTGCCAACTAAAATAATTGGAATGCAGAACCATTGCCTTTAATGCCTACTTCCGGCGTCATCCAGTGCGCTAGTTCTGTGTGGGTGGTTTAACCCTGAACCATGTCCTCTAACACTGAGACAGCTTTTGATGAAGGTACTTTTACCGTTTAAAACATGGACTCCAGCACATTGTAAGGTGTTTGAATGAAAACTCTTTTTTTTTTTTTTTTTAGAAAAAAAGATTACCTGAAGTCTCAATGTAAAATATTGCTAGGAGGAAACATGAGAAGAATGGTATGACGTCTGTCAAAATATGTTTTCGTTATTAATCGTTGGTTATTTGAAACCTCTTTTAAACAAGTATAATGAAATAAAACCAGCTTTTATTCTGAAATTAATGAAGCAGGAAAACGTTGGGAGCAGATAATGAAAATGTTATCTGTACCAGGCAATTTTGCATTCGTTCCGGGCAAGTTTGTACAGTGCCAGACAATGTTGCAATGGTGTTTTCATTGACAACTAGTTCAAAAGTACCATTAGCAGTGAATGACGTGAAAAAATATAACTTTTTGTGCCAACCGTTTGACCTAATATTCAGTTTAACGTTGATTCTGAATTGCCCTGGCTCAGATGAAACACTGCCTGGACTGAGTGTGCTTACTGCTGAGGAGTGAAGAAGCCACAGGGCAAACACACGTGCACACACCTTCCATTGCAGGTGCACTTATGAATCACTGAGGAGAAGAAGGTCATATATCTACTTATGTTGCTGGGAGAGAACTCACCAGTCTGTCGTCCCTATGGCCACATTTATCAATGGTTGTGTCACTTTTGCACCACGCAACGGGGTGCTAAAGTGACGCAGCCCTTGAAATGGGATATATCAAGCCTCACAAGGCCACCATGTGTGGCCCTGAGTGGCTTGATAAATTAAGAGTATCACAACACAGCGCAAATCGCTGCATTATTCTGCACCAGGGAGGTGTTCCATGGATGGTGCAGATTTTCCATAAGTGGTAGACGTGGGACTGCACCAAAACTGCTACGCCTCCCCAGGTGAGGCATAAGGAGGAGGAATATGTTTATTTCCCCTCAATTTTAATGTCTTTCTATGTGTGCTGCATTCTGCAGCACACATAAAAAGAGGAAAATGTCGCAAGGGATTGTTTTTGTGCAGGAAGGTGCCCCTTCCTGCACAAAAACAATCCTGCTAACAACACAGGCACGTTTGAACCATGGTGCAAGAGTGCCTGCATTGACGCTAGGCAGCACATTATGCACCAGCACTGGTGAACGGCAGGAAAGCGCTGTACAATGTTAAGTGCAGCAAATATTCTGCCCTTTCCCAATCATGCAGCGCAGCAAGATGGCTTGCTGCGCTGCTTTATTTGATAATTATGGACCCTAGTGTTCTGGACCTGGATGCAGAGACTTTGTGGACACTCCTTCATCAACCAAACACTTTCAGTCACACATAAATCACTAAAAGACATGCAAAGCACACTGCAAAGTCCTTTAGGCCACTCGTCGAGGTGGAGCTGGGGCCAGTGAAGAAAGGCAGGTTATATTTGTGACTGAGATTTCTAGTTTGGTCTGATGTGAGTGTGCAAAATGAGAACTACAGGCCAGATGTATCAATATTAGGACTAACGATTGCCTAATTGTGATTTTCTGTGAATCACAATTAGGAAAACGCTGTTCCTAATGTCTGAAACATATAGAGTTTCATTTAGCAATTCCTAGTGAGTTGCAAATTGACCTACTTCATGAATATTAATGAGGTAGGTTGCAATTTGCGACCCATTAGGAATCAATGCCATCTGAGTGATGGTGGCCTGCTGAGGTCAGCAGACCCCCATGTCTTTGATAGCTTTTAAATAAAGCAGTATTTATTTTTACATGAAAAAGAAAAGTTTTATTTCTCTTTTGTTTGTTTAAGAAAATGCCTTCTCTTAAACAAACTTTTTTTACATTCACAAATGGAAAGTGGTCCCCGGGAGACCCCTTTCCATTTGTAAATCCATTACCACTACACTTTGGTAGCCAGTAAATTATTAATGTTTTGTGACTGCAATTCGGTTGCAAAACATTAATACATGCCATTCTGATTCGATATTTGGAAGGGACACCCCTTCCAATTATGAAATTGGTATTTGGTTGCAAACTAAAATTGCGACCGGTAACATGCTACAGAATCACAGTTTGGGTTTGATACATGCCAAAATGCTTTTTACGGTCACAAATGGGCAGATTTGTCGCATCTGTCCATTTGCAACTGCAAAATAGCTTGATACATGTGGTCCTACATGATCCAAGTCCAAATCGTACAGAGAAAACCTAAATTCAACCTCATTCAAATGATGCCGTCAAGGTATCTTGTTTTCTTTTTTAACGTTTTGAGTTCTTTTCAGTTCCTATTCTTTGTTGTATTCTTTATTGTGTTTTTATGCTGTTGCCTAGCACTTTTGTTTTATTTTTTTACCCCCAAAAATCATATATTTCACGACACCTTCAAAACTACATGTTGGTTTCTTTTCCCATCTATCTTTGGGATTAATATTACTCCTCTACCTGCTGCTTAAAATAGGAAGCCATGTGAAATGTCATCATATATTCCCAGAAAATATATTATATGCTTTTAAAACATTTATTTGGTTATAAGAGAAACCCTCACATTGATTTCATTTCAGCTCAGTGTCTGCTATATTCTTGGGGCATGGAACTGGAGTACCAGGTTCAAGTCTCAGCTAACCCTGGGCGGAGTTCGCGGAACTCCGCGAAGTGGAAAAAAACCTTTGCCGCGCTACGTGGAGCTCCGCAAGCGGCGGAGTGCAATAGAAAAATACAGTTCGCGGTGATTTGCGGTGCCTGATGCTTGTCCGTACTGTGCAATCATCGCGAACGGCACCATGCAAAGCGCAAGCGGGCGCTGCTTTCCTTTCTACCGCTTGAGTAGATTTTTACTCGAGCTGCAGCATTCTCAACATGAATGGACAGTCTCTCAACGCGAGCGGTCGCGAGCATATGTGACCACTCGCAATGAGAAATTTGACCCCCCCACGTTGAGAAATCTCGCCGGGAGGTTGATTTTCCACGCTCGCGCTCGCCAACTTGATGTTGACGATCGCGAACGAGGAAAAATCTCACCAGGAGGTGGATTTTCCTCGCTCGCGCTCGTCAACATGACGTTGATGAACACAAGCGAGGAAAAAAACTCCGCTCCACAGCGTGAAGCGGAGTTTTTGGGAACTCTGTGATCTCCGCGTAACGCGGAGTACGGAAAACTCTGCAAACTCCGCGAGCAGGGCAGAGTTCACACCCAGGGTTAGTCTCAGCATGAGCTCAACATCCTGTGATTCTGGGCAAATCACTTAGGGCATATTTATTAAAGAACTGCATTGCCCTTGAGCCATGGAATGGGGAACAAGAGCGATGCACGTCTTAAGTTAGATTCCCAGAGTAACGCAACCCAGCAGCAGTGCAAATCGCTGTGCTGTGTTACTCTGCACCAGGGAGGTGTTCCATGGGTGGAGTGTGGATGTTCCCACACATCCGCCCATGAATTTTGGTGCATTCTCAAATTTACCAACACTGGTAAACCAAGGAATACGTCAAAATGCTATGCCTCTCCAGTGGAGGTGTAACGAGGAGAAATATATTTATTTCTCCTTATTGCTTCCTTTTTTATGTGTGCTCCATTTTGCAGGAAAATGCCTCAAGGGACTGTTTTTGTGCAGGAAGGTGCCACTTCCTGCCGAAAACAATCCTGCTCACAACGCAGACACTCTTGCACCACGGTAGAAGGATGCCTGCATTGGTGCTAGGCAGCCAAAATGGCGCCAGCACAAGAAAAGAACAGGAATTTGTCATATTATGTCAAATACGGCGCATTCCTGCCCTTTGTCTTTCATGGAGCACAGTGCAGCAAGGTGGCTTGCTGCACTGCGCTGAGTGAAAGCTACATAAATATGTCCCTGAATCTCCCTGTGCATAAAAGAAAAAGAAGAAGAAAATGGACCTTTTGTAATGTAACTGGTGCTCATATGACCCACAACGATGTCATACAAACTGATAAAAAATATTTTTGGTGATCAAAACACACTTTACAATCTGGAAATTATATGACTGGGTTAACGTTTTTAATTGTTCTTAGTAAGGCATGTTTTTTCCATATAAACAACCCACAAGAGAAACTAACTAGTTTATAGTGCCCCTGATTTATCATATGCATCAAAATCAGAGTTGCACATTAGAGACAGAAAACAAGACTCCCAAGTAACATAGATATTCCTGCTTTATTCACCCGTCACTTGGAAGTGGAGTTATTGAAGTGGATCTGGTTAATAATACCATCTTTGGCTTAGATGAATAGCACAAAATAAATTTACCTTAGAGTATGGTTGACAAAAAGCAAATTTTAAAACCTCATGTCATTATATGGTGCCTGTTGGACTGTTGCCCATTTATCAATTTCTAACTCACACTGAGTTATTGTATAGATCCCTTTGTAAATATCTCTTGAAGTATGAAACCGGAGGAATGCAAGGGCATAGCTGGCAATGAGTTACAGAAAGGCAGCGAGTGTGTGTATGTCTTGGATTCTGTGTATTTGTGGGTGTTGGTGTTACGTGGAGTATGACTGTATGAGTGGATGTGTGGGATCTCTGGCTTCACACGAGAAAAACAAATAGATTTCTCCCTGGTAAATTCAACTTTTAGCATTTGTCCATTTGGATACACAGTGTAATGGCGTCCAAAGTTTTACCTACAAATGATGTGTTGGGTCTGCCATAAATTGGGAAGATGTATAGAGTAACACCCTAGAATTAAATTGTCCAGGGGAGCCGGAGGAATCCCTTAATCTATATAAACTAAAATGTAAGCTGATATTTGACTGAGCTGTTTATGTTTTGGCTGGGTACAGACACTCTCTGCCTTCAGAGAACAAAGGATTTTGGGGTATAAAAAGAGGGGCCCAGACCCCAGACTTTTAGATCACTTCTGGGAAATCAAGAGTTGGCGATGCAGCGAGCGCAAGGTAAATAATTGTATTTATTTATTTACTTACTTTACTCCTTGCCGTCGTATGTCCGACTCCACTACCCCCCACCCTGCTCCTCCCCCGCCTCACCGCCCCGCAGCACTCCCTCTGCGAGCCGCCACTGAATACTGCCCCTGTGCTGTTTGCTGTATGGGGTTGGCCTGCAGTGGCTACTTGCTGCCAAGGAAAGGAGAAAAGGACTTTGCTGTTTGCTGTGTCCCCTGCTTGAGGAAGATCTCCAAGGACTTGAAACTGAGCTTGCCTCCTGTTCTGAAGTCTCAGGGACACAAAGACTTCACCACCAGCTCCCCTGAAATTCCTTGCTGGGAGTTCTGACCTGCAAAGAGGTGCCTGCTGTTGTTTTGGACCTCTAGAGACTGTTTTCCGCTGGAAGCTGGAAGAATCCACGCATCGTCCCGGATCTTCGCATCGCATAGAGGCGCCAAGTTCGTCGCATCGTTGGGGGACACAGTAAGAAACCGACGCATCACCTACCCATGCAGTAAGAAACCAACGCATCACCTCCTCTCCGGTAAGGAACCGACGCATCACTTCCCCTGCGCAGCAGTAAGGAACCGACGCATCACCTCCCCCGGAGCAAGGAACATTCCCTGAGTGTAAGGAACCGACGAATCAACTTCTCTGCGGCCCGTTTTGTTTGTTTGCGTGATGCATCCCAGGTACTTTATGTGAAAAGTGTTGCATCTGCAATTTGCTTTGAACTGAACTATTTCTACCATCGGAAAGTCATATTTTTATTACTGTATTGTGGATTTTTGTCGTTTGGTCTTGTTTGGTTCAGATAAAGATTTCTTATTTTTCTAAACTGGTGTGGTGTCCATTTGTAGTATTTTACGGTTCAATTCCAAGATTCGAACGGCCTTAACACTGAAGAAGATTTACATGTCCACTTATGAGCTAACTAATATGATCAATTTATAGGAGTTTCTTAAACAGCATGGTTTTAATTCCAATGTAATTCTTCAAGTCCAGTCCATAACATAAAGTTTTACTAAAGCTTTTTAAGGGTTTTCACACTAAGTATATGTGCAGCACTTTAAAATGCAATCACATCAGTTTGAAAAATATCAATTAGGTTTGTTTAAAAACAATAGGAATTTTGGCATATATATAAGCAATGACAACCCAAAATCGTCTTTGGTATAAATCCGTTAATTCTTAATGGGCACTTGCCCTGTATGATGTTCTGAATGTATGAGAATGAATGCTGGGATATAAGGCATCTATGAGGTGTAAGTCTGCTCGAATGTAGAAGAAAAATTATGTTTCATGTGCAATGGTGAATTTTGCAAAATATGCACACATACATAATAGTAACTAGCTTAGAAATGAATTGCGGTGCCTTTTTCCATTTGTCAACGTGCACATAATATTTGTGTTTTTTAATAATGCCATACCATTGTGGGTTGCATTGCTATAATTGCTTGAAGATAGGTCATAATATTGCATAAGTCACTTTCTTCTAAAAATGGAAAAAAGAGAAAAGAAAAAATTGCACTTGCCACTTTAACAAATAATATCGCACTGTCACTTTAATTGTTTGAAACTTTGTTTGGTAGTATAAATGGAAACAAAATGGCAACACAAATGGGTTTGACAAAGACTGCGAAGGTGGTTGAAATGTGTTACCTGTACCTGTAGCCACAATAAAGTCGTTTTAAGTGAGCCCAAGCGTGCCGGAGCATGTTTTATATTCGAGAACAGGCACTTTGAGGAGATATATATATATATATTTACTGATGAAAACAAAGGTTACAGGGACGTTACAGTTAGGCTCAAATTTCACTCGTACAAAACCAGTGAGTTAACTATAAGTTATGCCCCGCAATGCACTGCTTATGACGTCACATATTACATCACTCATGACATGGTCAGTGACATCACTGATAACATCTCAAATTGCATCACTGATGACATCACTGATGCTGCAGATAGGCTCATCATGGGTTCAAAGAATAGTGATCACATCAACCCTGACCTTCGTGCACTGAATTGGCTTCCCTTCGAGGCCAGGATGCATTTCAAAATCACTTGCATGACCCACAAGGCACTGCACCACAATACCCTCGCCAACCTGTCCCAGAAACTGACCCTATTGGGAGGAAATAAATCCTCCAGAAGCATGAGCTCCTTACTTCTCAAGCACAAAAATTCAAGAAAAAGAAAACCTACAACCGTTCCTTCTCTGAAATTGCCCCAAACATTTGGAACTCTCTCCCCTCGGAGATCAGATACAACCCATCCACATCCCTCTTCCGGAAAGAAGTAAAAATGTTTCTATCCAGCAAATTCCTCTCCCATTGAGTACTAGGCCACTGGTACTCCTACCCCACAACCCCCAGGAAACATGTGCATCACTACCTCGGGTACAACTATGCCTCTACTCTCCCAACCCTGTAACTCCCCCCCTCTTCTACCTCAGAACCTAGCGTTCACATATTCTACTGTATATTGTGTTTTTTACATCTTTTATATTCTGTTACTTTGTATTTTTATTAATGATTATGTAACCGGAGTAACTGCTGCTATTTTGCTTACACATCCAATTGTATATCAATTAGTCTTTTATCATTACTTTGTATTTTTATTTACTCTTTATGTTCTTCGTGTTATCCGGTTGTGCTTACTCTGTAAAGGGCTCTGACACCTTCGGGTCATGTTCACTCTATATAAAACTCATTAAATAAATAAATAAAATTCTAGCTCTCTTTGCCCTCAGTGAGACGAAAAAGGTCCATAAGAGGACCAAGGCAGTAATTAAGTAACTGGTAGTTAATGATCCAGATGCGGAGGTAAATCCTGTGAGTACAGCTTGGGCCCAGTATCGCAAGATCAAATCCACAGGATCACTACCTACAAATGTTCATTAAGAAAGCCTGTGAACTAGGAAAAATATTCAGATAGAGTTTAATTGAATTTAATTGAAATAGTGACACAACCACAAATGCAATGTAATAACTGTATTTTAAAAATATGCCAATGCTATGCTGATTGCAGATTGCCTTATTTCTAACCCACCAGTGATGAGTTAGAGTGTACTTAGTGCATCATCATCACCTATTGCAAAAAGATTTATTTTGTAATCAATTTGAAGTGGTATGCCACTGATTGAATGTGTAAAATAACATGAATTCAACTGGAAGCGTATAAAAACTTAATCAAGTGTGTATTGGGGGAGCCTGGGCCTATGTTTGCTTTTGGGTGCTTCAAATGATCATTTTTGCTTTATTAAATACTCATAACAATACCAAAGTCTCACGAAATTTACTCAGGAGGGATGATGGTTTTTCTTCTTCACTACCTTATATTTACACCTTTGACATTTGTGAAGCATGATTAAATCTTTGATGCTGTATTATATAATCTAGGGTAAGGTACACCTAACACTGAATAATAATTCCCTTATATAGTCTATGCATTTTTCGCAGCCTTGGGTCAGCTTTATGTTTGTTAATTTTTGTTACGCCATTGTCCATTTATCATGTATTTTTATAAATGGGTCCTTTTGGTTCGATTAAGTATAAGGATTTTATATGTCCTAGAATTTCTTTCCTTTTTCAAAGATCACCTAATTCTCTCGGCTCACTATTTCACTATCCAGTTGTAGATTATCATTATAGGCTGTTTTAGTATTCAATATTGTATTTTCTTAAAATATTTTAGCTGTCTGAATTAAAGTATGTACCCCTTCAGCCCCTTTACTCCTTTCATAGCCTCTAAGAGACTGCTATCCATAAAACTCATCCATTTTGAATCAACTAACTCACAAAGAAAGCCCAAATAGGCTACTTTTCAGTATTTTCAATATCCGTCAAGGAGCAGCCTCCACAAATTATAGAATGACATAAATTTTTCCTACTGAGCCAGGATTTTACCTAGGCAGACCAAAAAAATGAACAAGTACTTCATTTAGCTCCGTCATTTTGTGTTTGAAACAGAAATAAAAAATGGGGTGAAATACTGTTAGACCTGGCATCCTTGGCGTGGTTTCCCCTGACTTTTTGCCTCTACCGCCTGTATTTTTTGACACTGTGCTGGAATTCGTTTTTGCTGGTTTAGATGCTTGGGGCACTTTGCTACTGCTGATCAGTGCCAAAGTGCAAGCGCTCCCTGGTTAAATTGTTATTGTGATTGGCTATCCATGATTGGTATATTTGCTTTACCAATAAGTCCCTAGTAAAGTGCACTAAGTGTGCCAGGGCTGGTGATTCAAATGCTACTAGTGGGCCTGCAGCACTGATTGTGCCACCCACAGGAGTAGCCCTAAGATGATGTCTCAGGCCTGCCACTGCAGTGCCTGTACGCAGTTTGTGAACTGCCATGTTTTCCTGGCCAGTGTACACACTTGCCAGGCCTAACCCTTCCCTTTTCTTACACATTGGACACTCCTATGGTAGGCCCAAGGTACCCCCCTGGGCAGGGTGCAGTGTATGTGAAAGGTAGGACATGTACTAGTGTGGGTGACATGTCCTGATAGTGAAATACTGCCAATTTCGTTTTTCACTATTGAAAGGCTATCTTGCCCATAGGTTAACATGGGGAATGCTGTGTAACATGGTTACCTGCATATCTTCCCATAGCAGCAAGATAGAAAGTTGGAATCTGGTACCCCTGAACTCAGAATTTAATTACACATCTTTTAGTGACGATGGTTTTTAAATTCTAAGTTTGGAAATAGCACTTTTAGAAAGTGGCTATTTTCTTGTTCAACCTTTCTGTGGGCCTCTGCCTGTTTGTGAATTGACCGTCTGGTTTGTGAGTGACAGGGGCTGGGAGTGGCTGCAGGAGGCTGGGTGAGTCAGCACTAGGCTGAATAGACCTACCTACATGTAGAGTGGTGGGAGGAGTTGCACCTGGGTCTGAATAGGGCTGTGCCTACCTTCCACAATGCTGGCTCCAGCTCCTGCGGTGTGTCTGATGACCCTGGCCCACACTGACAAAGGAAGGAGAGGTGCCCTGGCAGAATGCACCCTGGTTTGGACTGGGTCCAGGACCCCACACCCATGAAGAACAAAGACTTTTGGGGTATAAATACTACAGCTGAAACCCCTGAATTTTAGACTACTTTTGCCAACAAGAGGAATCCCTGCCAAAGAAGATCAGCTGAAGAGACTGGAGAGGAAGACTGCCCTTGCTGTGTATTCTGGGGCTGACCTACAGTTTGCTGTTACTACTGAGGAAGGGGACAGGGGACTTTGCTGTGTGATGTGTTCCCCCCACCTGCTTGAAGAAGGGACTTTGCTGTGTGCTGTGTCCAGGAATAAGAGTCTCCAAGGGCCTGAGAAGAGCTGGCCATCCTGTTGGAAACTCGGGGCTACAATCATTTCCAGGAAATCTCTTTCACCGTTGCTGTGTGCGTGTTCCTGTGCACAACCTGTGCCTGCACGAGACCTGCTTGGTCTCCACGTGTTCATGACCTTCAACTCTGCACCCTGAAGTGCGTGTGGCCGCGCTTTGAGGAGAAGCGGTCATTCTCTGTGCCCCCGCTTTTCACCGCCGCCGGCCCGAGTCGTGCTGCCGACGAGAGCATCTGCGTAGCACTGCTGTGGGGGAAGGCCGCGTCATCTCGAGAGCAGTCACGAGGCAGTGCTGAGAAAGTGACCGCGCCGTAACCACGATCGTCTACGAGGCATCCTTGGGAGAAGAACGGTGAGACTCCCTTGCCGGCATTCAGCGCCGCTGGCCGGGGGTCCGTAGCGTCATTGCCGAGGCCGCGCTGGGATTGGCCTTCGCAGGGCGAGCCTCCCGGTGACTCAGAGGCTCGTCTCTACGGCGCCGCGCTAGGATTGGAGGAGGTGCTGGTGTCTCCTAGCAACGAGACCTCCGTGCCCCCCCCCTGACGACGAGGAAGCCGGTGTCTGAAGCCCGAGCCACACAGGAAGGACGCTGCTCGACCCAGGGCCGGCACGGGCTGGGAAGCCTCCCCCTCTCTCTACAAGATGTGAAAAGGTAACCCGCATTTCCAAGTTGGCAGTGTTACCGCATTACAACGCGGTAGGGGACTCACGCACCTGTTTGTGACGCAGGGGTGATTTGTTGATTCCCGCATTTCCAAGCTGGCATTACCGGCGCGCGCACCCGCTACAGCGAGGGCATTACGAGTTATAAAAGCCCCGGTTTTGGGGTAAAAGTGAATCATTTTGTTTCAGAAAGAGAACATTGCTAAAAGTAAGTTGTGGAGAAGGGCCTGATCTTTTCTATAAGAGTAAACCGCTTCACAGGGCTGCAGGGAATTGTCCTAAGAGAACTTTTACCAAAACTGAACTCTCTCTTACAAAGAGCCTGCAACCTTATTGCATTCAAAAGAACCTACAAGTTTATTCTTGCAAAGAAGCTTATCAAGAACATTCCTAAGAAAAGATTGTCTATGTATGTTGGATATATGTCGTTTTGATCTTGCCTAAATTAGATAAAGATATTTATATTTTTATAACAACCTGTGTGGTGTACATTTGTGGTGTCTCGCTGTGTTACTGTGAGTGTTGATGCAAATACTTTACACATTGCCTTTGGGATAAGCCTGTCTGCTCGTGCCAAGCTACCAAGGGGGTGAGCAGGGGTTATCTAAAGTGTGTATCCCCCTTACCCTGACTAGAAGCAAGGGTCCCTATTTGGGCAAAGGTACCTACCTCTGCCAACTAGAGACCCCCAGTTCTAACAAATACTCATCTTTATTATGTTCATTCGACCTTCAAAGGTGAAGAGCTTATGCCTCTAGTAGTATATATTCCTAGATATCTGACTGGTTTGCTTCTCATTGTTGATCGCCATTGTGAGTGCAAGCCTTTTGGCACTGTTACAAAACCATTACCTCAGTTTTTGCATGCTTAACCTTGCATCCCAACACTGCTGAAAAATCCAGAATAATGCTAAGTACTGTGTTAATATTACTTTCTTTGATTCTAACTACAGGACCACATTATCAGCATGAAGTAGATTATTTTCCTGCCCACTTAAACATCTGCACCATTCTCCTATTTTCATGACAAACAGCTCTATAAAAAGTGAAAACCATAGAAGCAAGAGTAGGCAGCAGCCCTGTCTGGGACTGTCCCTTATTTGCTTCTCATCCCTTCTATTTGTATTCGATATTTCTACCTAATGAACTGGGATTGAATCTTCATTTTTAAAAGTGCCCAAAGAAATTCCTAGTTCACCAGATTGAATACCTACTCTGCATCAAGAAGTTCCCTCCTTTCCTTCTCGGAGGGATAGGGGATAAGGTCTAGTAGGAATGCGTTTAGTAGGTAAATTTCCCATACTTATAAATCCAATCAGATTTTTACCCACCACGCTCTTAATCAATAGAACAAGGTTATTCAGTAGAATTTCCATCAATACTTTACAACCTTTAACAACTTGTTCAGTCTCTCCCTTATATACGGATGATGCCACAATAGCAATTTGTATATTCAAAAACAAACACCTACCCAGAATGCCCCAGGACCTGGGTCTATGTATTTCTAAAACATTGGTCCAGTGGGACTCTTTTTCTTGGAAACTGTTACTTATACATCAGCTGTATATATTTTGTTACTTAAAGTCGCCCAATCAATGTAATAAATACACGGAGAAGGCTTTCAATGTGCAAAGACAGTTCTTTTTATTCACAATTCCATTATGAATCAACAAATAGATGCATAACAACAACATATATTAGTCTCCTAATGACACTAGTGCAGACGGTGCAGTATATGAACAAGGTGCAAGCTGTGACTATGTACAGAATAAAAACAACAACTTTTTTGATGGGAACCCTGGTCTCGATAACACTATACAGAAGCCTGTTAAGAATTCACAGCCTTCCACTACATAAAATCCACAATGTAGACCAAGGAATTCCTATGCGGGTGTTTCGAACCCTACAATTATTTAAAGGGTCTCATCAGGTCAAGCCATCTCAGTAGTGGAACACCACCAAACATTGGCTTCTTGGTATGCACAAAAGCATTCAGTTCTGTGCACTCCTCAATCCACTGTATCAGTTTAATTAAATGCCGGGCTGGACTGGCCGTAGCGGGCACCAGGCTTTTTCCAAGGCTGCAATATCGGCCCCAAGAACAAAAACAGCAGCAGTGTTTCCCAACAGCATACCTCCCCCCCGCCCCACTTAATTGCCAGGGCTGGTTTGCGTTCTCAGTCTGGCCCAGATTAAATGATTCCCCGTGGGGTGAATCCATACAGCCAAGGTATGATTCCCTTGTTTACAGAGGTCTGGCTAAACGCCCAGTCTCTCCCGCACTGCAAAGCTGCCCTAAATGAAAAAAATGCATTAAAAGCACAATTCTTCTTCTTTCAAAACAAATAAACGCATAACTAAAGAAAAGCCCTTGTTTTATATTTTAAAGCATTGGCAATATAAAGACAACCGTAAAAAGTGGACGAAAGGGTGGTGATTGCACACCCAGGTACATGTGATCTCTAAAGGCAGGTTCCGAAAGCCCTTTAGGAAAAAGGGCTGATGAGTTATGACTCCGAAGAGACAGGGTCACCATTTGGGCCTGACCAGTCCATTCAGAAAAGATCCTGCTATTCCACATGAATACTTTCTATTGATACCATGAATACATGTGGATAAAATGCTGTGTTTATTATGTCTTCTTTTAATTTTACTCAGAATTAGGATATGTTGATTTTTTTAGCACACTACAGGGGATATTCTCAATGAAGTGGCGGTGAGAGGCGTTAGCCTCCTTGACTTAACGCCTCTCACCGCCACTTCGTAAACGCGAGGCTGCACCCTATTCTCAAGAATGTGGTGCAGCCTGGCGTTTCCCCCTGCAATGGCTCTAAGTTTCACGACTTAGCGCCAACGCAGGCACCCTTGCACCAGATTGCAATGGTGTCTGTGTGCAGGGGAGGGTTTTTCATGTACAGGAAGGTGCCCCTTCCTGCACATGAACATTCCTGAAACACCATTTTGCTTTTTCCATGTGTGCTGCACAAGGCAGCACACATGGAAAAACCAAAACGAGGAGAAATGAAGCATTTCTCCTCGTTTCCCCCACTTAAGACCAGGATTTTCTGGTCTTAAGTTCGGCGCTGCTACCTAGTATCGCCGCCCTTGATAATAGGCGGCAGCGTCGATCACAATGGGTGTTGCGGTGGAACGCCCACCGCAACACCCACTGCACGCCCTTTCACGCTAAATTTAGTGTGAAAGGGGCATTATTCTCAAGGCAGCGTTAAGCCACTTAACGTGGCTTAAAGCCACGTTAAGTGGGTTAACGCTGCCTTGAGAATAAGGCGCTGACCCTATCGCCACGGGAACGTCAGGAAAAGTGACGTTCCTGTGGCGATAGGGGCTTGAGAATATGCCCATTTATGTCTACGTGTATCAAATGCTCCTTTCTCATAAGAGCTTTATATTGGTTTACACTAATATTTGAAAAGTTGAACCTGCTCACAGCTGTTATAAAAACACATTGAACTCCATTTTCAAAATATATTAGTTTTTACCTTGCATCTAATTGCATTTTAGATTTCCTAGCAGTAATCTAATAATACACAAAGCCTGCAGGCCATATTTTTTAATTCAACAGCAGACAGTACAGTACATAACTTGAATATACAGGTAAATTGTCTGTGATTGAATGCTAACTTAAAGCCCATTGGAAATTCTACTGAAATTTATTGGCAGGCTAAACTGCTGTTTTTTCACAGAACTTTCAAAAGGATAAATGACTCTTGTGTCTTTGAGAATTGTGCTAAGATCTGACACGAAAGACAAATATTCTTATACACATTTGTTTGTGTGTCTCCACTTTGGGTTTGTAACCAATTTAAAGATATAATACAGTCTGTCATTGTCTAAGCAATAACATTATTTTTAGTTTAGACAGCATTTAACTTATTCCACTGAACTGTAAACCAAATGATAAATATTAACTAAAGTAGCCGCAGATATGTCTTTCCATTTATCTATTTGAGATAGAAAGACAACACTTTTGGTGCAATGTGCCCATTTTGCAAATTATGTGGCAAATACAGCAAAGGCATGACTATGCCGTAAATGCGGCAACAACCGAATTATCTAAAGCTACTAACACTCACCATTGTCCACTGTTTCGTTATAAATGTATTAAAGACAGTTAGAAAAAGCCTAAACATTCCAGTTCCAATCAGTGCCTGTTGTTAGCTGCACTATGAAGAAAGTAGCTTTTCCCCCAAAATAAATATATAATATAAAAAATTCTTAATGGGTGCCTGGAATAATATGGTCCTACATCATCATCTTGAGGTTCTGGTGACATCTACAAACCACACAACCTTTAGCCTAGTGGTTTATGAAGTCACCAGAACCCGTTCATGGCAATAATATAGATACAGATGCACACAGTGTAATATGCTAGTTATTACCATTGGTGACTGTGGGTGGTGGCATCATGACTACCTGAAAAGTATAGTACAGTACCCTAACTGTAAATAATGTGTTATTGGGCCAGTTTGTGTCACTGGCAAGGCATAAATATCTTAACAGTCTAATGACAGTGAATCTGCTAAATTTCCAGTTCCCTTCCCCTATTTGTTTTAGGGTTTTTTTTTTTTTAACAAGCAAGTAAAGTATTATAAAGTATGTTTTAGATACTTTTGTGCTATATTGTTTTAATCAGGACAGCATTTTCACAGAATGAAATACTGACACAATTTAAGCGCTGGTTAATGGCAGTGAAATTGAATCTCTTAGTGTAAGACCCAAAGGGCCATATTTGCCTTGCAGTTGCATCTCTTTTGCACCACGCAATGGGATGCATGTGCGATGCAGCTTCTAAATGCGATTTATCAAGCCATGCAAGGCCACCTTCTGTGGCCCTGAGTGGCTTGTAGATCCAGAGTAATGCAACGCAGCACAAATCGCTGTGTTGCATTACTGTGCCCCTTGTATTTTGATGCATTCCCAGATTTACCAAAGTGGTAGACCTGGGAAAGCACCAAAACAAGTGAGGCGCAATGAGGAGAAATATCTTTATTTCTCCTCGTTTTTTCCTCTTTCTATGTGTGCTGCAGAGATGAAAATGCCTCTCAGGATTGTTTTTGTGCAGGAAGGTGTCCCTTCCTGCACAAAAGAATCCTACTTACAATGCAGGCACCTTTGCACCATGGTGTAAGGGTGCCTGCGCAAGGGTGCCTGCATTGGCGCTAGGCAGCACATTGTGCGCTGGGAAAAGGCAGGAATGTGCCGCATTATATTACATATGATGCATTACTGCCCTTTACATGCCACGCAGCCCTGCGAGGTGACTTGCTGCGCAGCATGACATATTGGTGAATATGAACCCAAACCTTTTCCTATACTATGGATGACGGACAGTAATATTTATAATTAATACTACTGCGTCATATATGCTGCAGGTCAGAGACGAATAGAAAACTGACTAAGAACGACAGAACTAGGTGAGGATGAGTTGCTAAAACAGCACTTCAGCCTGCTCCACCGAAAGCGCTGTAGGGAACTCGATTGGTCCACTATGTTCCTGGAAAACAATAATGTGGGACAAATTAATCTTACCTCTGAATGACACTTTTCGATGTAAACCTCTGGGAAAGAACATTGAGAGCAAAATAACAAGAGCAGCAGCGTCAGGGGATCATTTGTCTGTCCCTGACAGTCACTCCCGGCTTGTCACGCGCTGAAACCTCAAGCTGGTGAAAAGGCAGAACGTGGCATAACTGACAATGATGCAAGCGCTTTCCTCGAGGCATTGGCACACAAGGATGGCCATTTTTATATTCGGTGTGTCGTAATTAGATAAAAGTAGACATACCAAATCGAACATCAGCCATTGATCATTGGTTTGGGATGCAGGGAGTGTTGCTGCGAGTGTAGCATTTTTCTAACCCGCTGAGAAAAAGATAAAAAAAATGCTCCTGCAAGCACAATGTGTGCTCAGTATACAGCAGAAACAGTTTACTGAGGCCTGTATGTCACCAAGAATTTTTACAAACGCCCCTAAAGTATTTTCCGTTTGACTGCCGTAATTATGGAAAGATTGCCTAGCTTTGACCTCGATTATGAAAACCAAAGTAAGATGTCTGCTATTTATCACAGATATCCAGTCCCTGTGGGGACTGCTTCCAGCACACGTTCTATGATGGGGAGAGCACACTGGACTCTGCACCCTGATGCGAGAAAGTGCATCCTGCAAGGCAGCTTGCTTTTTTCTGTTCAGGTGATACCATCAGAAGCAATCTCTCATGTTTGGGTGCTTCTGTTGCACAAAATGCAGTGGTATAACAACACATACTTGAAAGGGAACAGTAAAATATGTTAATTCACTAGGTCCTATGAATAGCACCAAATGTGAGTTTCATGCTAAAAAACGGGGGCATGACATATAGATTTGTGTTTAGAAGCCACCATAATACACACACCAACATTTGCATGATGCAAAACATACTTCCTCCCCCCTTACATTTAGGGACATTGGATCTGCCTAAATTTAGAGGGGTAAACAAAGATGGTGCAAACTTGAAAATGATACCTCCACAGTGCATTCTTATATATATATATATATATATATATATATATATATATATATATATACACACACACACACACACACACACACACACACACCCACACACACACACACACACACATATAAAATACAAAAAGAGTTGCCTCTAGGTGGGATGCACTCCCAGGTGGAAATTACGTCAAAGCAAGGGCACACGGCATGAACAAAGTCCTTTTCTGGTTACCTGCCAGACGCGTTTCGGGCCAACGCCCTCTTCAGTGGCCGACCATGTGACGTGATGGCGTGCGGCAACCACCAGTAAATCCCCGTAATAATTATGCTCAGGTGAACTACCTGAAGCAATGCTTCCTGGGACTGGTGGTTCAATAAAACCCAAGTGGGTCGCCGCGGGCACTCACATTAAAAAATGTCTTTAAAAGAATTGCCGTTGTTCGCGCCGGCACCCCTGCATATAACGACACCTCCTGTTCCACAGTTAGCTGCCCCAATAAAGCAGCCACGGACCCGCAAGTGTTTCGCGGTGGTGCAATCCCGCGACCAGGCAGGCCGCTATACAAAATACAAAAAGAGTTGCCTCTAGGTGGGATGCACTCCCAGGTGGAAATTACGCCAAAGCAAGGGCACACGGCATGAACAAAGTCCTTTTCTGGTTACCTGCCAGACGCGTTTCGGGCCAACGCCCTCTTCAGTGGCAGACCATGTGACGTGATGGCGTGCGGCAACCACCAGTAAATCCCCGTAATAATTATGTTTAGGTGAACCACCTGAAGCAATGCTTCCTGGGACTGGTGGTTCAGTAAAACCCAAGTGGGTCGCCGCCGGCACTCACATTCAAAAATGTCTTTAAAAGGATTGCCGATGTTCGCGCCGGCACACCTGCATATAACGGCACCTTGCTGTGCAGGCGAAACGCGTAACCGAGAATAAATCAACCACTGGTGTATGCAGACCTCTGAGTGATCGCCTTATTGTAATTTTGTAAGAAATCGGATGTTTGGCGTGCTCCGCCAACTTTCGGCGATCCTCTGCGGAGGGCGGGGGAAGGCAGAAGGAGCCCTAACCCAGAAACAATATATATATATATATATATATATATATATATCCTAGCTCCAAAGTACCCAACGTACAAGGAACACTCGAACGGCAACATGCTCATGAAGAGCCTTTCTGGTATACAATCCGCCGGCACAACGATAACTTTAAGCAGTTCAATTTGCCATGGATGCCTGACGCGTTTCGAAGTGTCCCCACTTCTCTTCAGAGGCTTTGGCAATTGAAGGCGCATAGGACACCAATGTGGATGAGGATTGTATACCAATAAGGCTCTTCATGAGCATGTTGCCGTTCGAGTGCTCCTTGTACGTTGGGTACTTTGGAGCTAGGATATATATATATATATATATATATCAAACAAAGACCCCTCCATGAAAGAGATATATATATATCCATATGACTGTGCTCCCACTAGAAGGCACCACACGCGGGCGTAGAATCGTCTGTTTATTGAGCAAGACTGCAGGGTGTCAAACAATTAGAATGCGGCATACAATTCACCAAGTTATCACCACACGCGTTCCGGGCACTCCAGCCCTTGGTCACTGGCTTTTGGCAAAACAGGAAGCACACAGTAACGCCGCACTCGCGGCAAACATTTATAAGTCCCGCCCTTGTGGGCCAGTGCATTCTGGTACTTAGGGTTCATTTACTTAGAATATGCCTCCATTTTTCTTTTCCTTTACTTTGTAGATCTTTAAAACCACAGTGGGCTTGCAGCAAAAAACAATGTTCCACAACCTGCTATTTTCAAGTCCTGCCATCACGGACTACGCCGCTCCATCTGCGCCATACCGATCATGGGCATAGCGGACCTGCTCCATCGGCAGTGGGGTGCCCTCGCGGCCAGAGCCGGCCGCTATAAATCCATATGACTGTTCTCCCACTAGAAGGATCCACACACGGGCGTAGAATCGTCCTTTTATTGAGCAAGACTGCAGGGTGTCAAACAATTGGAATGCGGCATACAATTCACCAAGTTATCACCACACGCGTTCCGGGCACTCCAGCCCTTGGTCACTGGCCCGGAACGTGTGTGGTGATAACTTGGTGAGCACAGTCATATGGATATATATAATTTTTTTTTCACTGAAAAAACAAAGGTAACAGGGACGTTATAGTTAGGTAATAGAATTAAAAACACCTTAAAAATTCAGTAAAAAAAAGTTGACAGGGACGGTACAGTTAGGTTCAGATTTTACACACACAAAACCATAGAAATTCAGCAGTTAT
Source organism: Calotriton arnoldi (assembly GCA_963921515.1). Classification (NCBI taxonomy): domain Eukaryota; kingdom Metazoa; phylum Chordata; class Amphibia; order Caudata; family Salamandridae; genus Calotriton; species Calotriton arnoldi. The sequence goes on from CAWUFW010017412.1 coordinate 97,292, forward strand.
AGTTCTCTCAAGTAACTATAACTTGTGCCCAGACGTAACTATAACTCGCGTTCCCGCCATTCTGTTTTTGTGCAGATTATAGGAATTAGAATGTAGATTTGTAACACCAATTTCATCAACCATGGACAACATCTTTTTAACATCATTCCTTATCCATTTTCGATTTCCACCATCTTGCAGTTCCTAAGAAATTCCTTCAGTTGTTTTGGTTGTTCAAATGTAACAAATATTCTTTGATGTGTTATTTTAAAGAAGCAGGGACGAACTATACTAGTCAGATGTTTTAAATCTGACTTCAGTGCTTACCCCGTTTCTTCAAGCCGGGGCCTGGGAAAAAGTATCATGAAACATACAAAAGGTGAACGGAGCAATACCTGCAAATTGTCAAACCGCTGGCAATGCTCCAGGTAGCGGTCCACCCATTGTTTTCCCCCCACTGTGCCACTTTACACAGAGGCACCTGAATATGCTAATCAGTACAGACCCTGCTCCTAATGGAATCAGTGCATGCATCCCGAACCGGCAGGCGAGGCCCCCTGTAGAAGGGACCAAAGCAACCCCAGACCGGTTGCGGCCTGAGAAATCGCCAGTCTGGCACTTCAGGCTTGGCTGTTCCGATTGGAGCAGGGTGAAGACTGATATGCATATGAACAGTCTTTAGAATGGCATAGTTGGCAAAAAAGAATTGACTTGGATGTGGCCCGAGTGATTGCCAAAGGCTGAGATTAATTAAAGCATTCCAGCCATCAGTTGGATCTTGTTGAAGGAATATGATGACTATATGTCCTGATTCTTTACTAGTCATCATTTTAGTATATTAAAACTGCTTTTCAATTGGTTCATCATATCACCAGTATTCATAAATTCCTTTATCAATACCTACCACATCTCTTAAATTAATTTTTGTTAAATAAAACAAATGCAAATATTTAGAAATGAAGGTATTCAAATATTTTAATGGGTGAATTCTTTCTTAAGTGAGTGCTAAGGTTTCCAATAATTGTGCCAATTACAACATTCCGTGACCTCGGTATATTTTAAAAATGAAGTCTCACTTTCTACTGAATTGAAAGGCTTTGTAGAAATATCTTGGGCATATATGGTCACAGCTCCACTTTAGTTATTCCTTTTACTTCAAGTAAGCCTCAAATCATCATTTTTTTTAACTTTGTATTTGTCTTCTCCTAATGTGGTTTTGAGACTTTTTCCAGCATTGTGTCGAGGGCAGAATTAGCAGACAAGGTTAAGATGTTTAGGGGCAGCATCAGCAGCACTTCAAACATAACTGTGTGGTCCAATTGACAGAAGCAATATCATAAGTGGTATCATAATAGCCTGAATGGTCTTATGCTGTTAATGTTGTTTTTATTTCAGCCCATGCAGCACAAGTACCAAGTTATCCACGGTCCTGGAGTATTAAGGCTTTCTGATAGAGCTAGCACATTGGGGTTTTCATGGGGTTGGATCTGTGCAAATACCTGTGCATAGATTACGATGCAAATTCTGATCTACTAAGATAGCAAAACTGGAGGCAGGGGCAAACAAGGGAAACTGTGTTATTTTTTCCCAGAAAACTGACGAATTTCAGTTGTGCTGCAGTATGAATTATACATGCACAGTGTAGGATCCTTATGAGTTTGTGTAGGTATAGGAATTTGTACTGGAAACAAATGCTTTCAGTACCAATTCTACTCTAGGCAGAGCACACTTGACTCTGCACGGGGTGTGTGACTGTGCACCGTGCAAGGCAGATTGTTTGTATATCTGTTCAGGAAATACCACAAGTGGCAACTAATCCTTCAGCCAATCATGTTTGGGTGCTTATCTTGCATAACATACAGTAGTATAAAAATGTGTATTTGAAAGGAAACAGTGAAATATGTGAAATATTGCATGGTTCGCTATGGAGCATAGGTTTTATTATCATAATGACAGCCCCCACACAAGTCTGCTGAGCTTTACCATTCTCAAGGCCATGATGATTATATGGCAAGAATGTCTACATTATATGGCAAAGAAAGGTAAATTATGCAGCACATCCACTTGCAGCATTATTTTTATCCATCCAGAAAAGTCCCCCAGACGTATTTGAGAAGAGGAAGCCATCAAGGTTTAACCCTGGGTGGAGCTATTGCTCCCCAAAAGCCTATAAATGCTGACCCAGTCAGAACCTCGTAAAAAGAGTTGGGGAATATGATAGAGGAATAATTGAGGCGCCACTCTCTCTAAGTGCACTGAAGGTGTCAATGAGAAGTAGCAGTTTTCTTATCATTTTGAGGGTCCCTTTGAGATAAGGGGCCCATCAGATGTTAAAAACGTCAAAAATGAGGGGGGACCTCAAGACAGAGTTAAAACGCAGTTTTGGGGGTCAGGGGTGCCCAGTGCTCACTATGAAGAGGGTGTGTACCTAGGAAAATGGTTAAGAGTTGTAGTCGGAAAAATGTTGAAAAACACCCACCTCAATGGAGCATCACACCTTCTCAGCCACACCCCTCAACATCCAAGCCATACTCCCTGAATTGTAATCATTCTTAGGTTTATTCTCTGCTGCAGTCTTTGGTATCAGCATGGTTAACATAAAGTGTCCTCAAATGTGCTGTTTCCAGCCTGGTGACTGTCCATAGACATTGGGGCCATGATTTTGAGCTCAGATACAGCCCCCATGTGCTAGGCAATGATAAAGGCGGTGATCCTGCCAATTGGATGATAGTATTCCTACTTCTACCAGTAGCCTGACAACCCGCAAGGTAAAAATCTGGTAGCAATATTTACCACATGATTATTATGTGGCCAGGTGGGCAGATAGGAAGGCAGTGGGATCGCAGTTTTAGCCCACTAGATTAGAGCTGGCAATAGAGGGGCGATGTTAAATATTATATTTTCTGAAGTGACCAAATATCTTTGACTAACAGAGAATTACAAGTTTTCTTTTGGTGGTACATCTGTCATGCTGATATGTCCTCTACTATCACCCCCCTCCCTCCATTCTCCCACCACAGCCACGCTTCCTGTTTAATCAAAAGCAATTCCCAATGCTGGCAGTGACAAGGAAATTGGGAAGCACTGGCAGTAGCTGGGCTTGGGTAGAAACAGAGCCTCCAACTGGTTTCTGGTCTTGAGGAGTGAACCTACATTAATTGAGTGAAATTACTTCAGACTAAAGGGTTCCTGAGTGCAAAAGCAGTTCACAGCATATCCCTTTTTAAGCCATTTTGATTGCACAACCTTTGTCACGTTTCATTGTCTTCCATTTCTGCTCTTTAATCCCAGCCCTATAATTCCTTGCTAGCTAATTCCTCCTAAACTACGGTTCTTTAACAGCTCCAAACATAGCTACTGACCACAGTCCTGAAACTCTCCGAGAGAACCTCGATCATAAAATTTTAAGAACATTTGAAGCAGTTGCCTCTTATCAACTTAAATAACCAAGGTTGACTGAAAAGGTGATCAATAATTCAACCTTAAACTGGCAGACATCAAATGTTGAGCAGAAAATCAGGAATACTGTGCAGAATAAACCAAGAGACATGACAGAGGATGATGCATAGCTCACAAGAGAATACCACAGAGCAAAAGGAAAGCAAAGAAAGACAACGTTGCTCCTATACTCAATCGAAATTAGGAAATTATTCATAATTTTGAGGGAAATTTCAGAGCTCGAGATGGAAAAAACATTCTTATTAGAACTGAGCAGCACTGCCAAAATACCATGACCATCTTTGAAAAAAATTATCACCAACATTAGGGAAGAGATAGCAGAAAAATTGGAGTCATATCCCTGCACAATTGTCAATCCACCCAAACGCCTTAATGCACAGCACCTTTTAATTAGTATTCATGAGACAATGTGCAGCATTCATTGTATCAGCGAGAGCAAATGAGTGTCCAACAACTGACGTTTTTAAGTATGTAATCAGTGATGGCTGTTGAATGGACTTTCTTTACATTTCTAGGAAACCCCCGCGAAGTGCCTCTGCAATTATGCATTGAGTTTATTCCATCATGTTTCCTATGATGAATTGTGAATTTCTAGATGTTGAAGAAAAACGCCTGGATTGGCATTTTTTCATACATTTGAACATTGGAATCTTGACGCCTCTGAGTATTGTAAGCATTGAAGAAAGTAAAAGAATGTTTTAAATTTGGATAGCAAGGATTAAACTGGATTTGTGCCTGTTGACGACAGTGATTTTTGTTTGTTGATAAAGTGCATCCTGGACTTGGTGTACCAAAGTGCAGCTCTTAGTTATGGAGAGTACCCTTTCCGCCAAATAGATGGTCCGACTGCTATTTAGTTTTGGGCAGACATTCATGTTGCTGCTGACACTGTGCCAGCTGAATCTGCCATTGGACATCTTACACCAGCAGCCATACAAACCTAGTGATGCTGGTGTAAGTTTATCAGATCACCTGTTCTATTTAGAGCAGACAGTCTGATGTACTTTTTCCTCTTCAGAACCACAGGAAAAACCTGGTGTCCGGAAGAAAAAAAGAAAAATGACATCCACACGATGGGTAAAACTTTGGGAGTGTCAGGGTAATTACTTTCTGTTTCACAGAAACAAGCTCCCATTCTGGAAGCTTTTTTATATGTTAAAAAAAAAAGATGCTGAGAGGTCCCATAGAACATAGTGGGTGCACAGCAAACATTCAGTGCCCTGGTGGTGGCTCCTGTGAAGGCATAGGGGTCTCCTCCAGACTGGCGGAGATCTGTAAATACAATGGTCGGCAGTCCACCAGAGCAACGGAGGTTATTGCCTCTACTCCCCTGGTGGAGAGCAGACCACCCGCCAAGTCCTAAATGAGGGTATAAGTCAGTTGCTATATTGCATGGGTATTAATAAATATAAATATTAGTATAGAATTTTTATAAATCTAAAGTAACCTGGATCTCACACATTTCAACTGGATTTACTATGGAGAAGTAGACCGATGTTGATACGTGGACATCATCAAAACAAAAATTCACAAAGATCCCTACAAACTTACATTTCATGGCATGATGTTAGCTAGAAACACTGGGTCAGTCATCCAGAGTGACAACACCATGACCCAAAACCAGTAGGCATATGTTTATGAAAATTAGATTGCATTAATTACCTGTGACAGAATTCCAAGGAATAAAAGACTGGAGAACCCATTCTGATTCAATGCATCTTTAGCTGCTCTTATCAGTGCAATAGACTCCACCAGAGGTTGTGCAAATATTACAGTTCATTGCGTGGACCTTAGCAGGAGTCAAGGAAAATTCAATGGAGGTGTATGCAGAGCTAAGATGAAGACCAGGCTCCCTTTAGGGGATCCTCTGGCAGCTGAACAATTTGCATTTTTTTCATTTGAAACCCTGCTGCTTCCTTCCTTGTAGCCCAGATATTCATATTGATCGCTATTCGGAAACGTTTGCAAGCTTCCTGTTAATTACTAGGACTCCCTATAAATAACAGTCAATACATTTTTAATGTTTCACAATGAAAAAAAGATTTTTTTTAAATGTGACTTCTTAAAATACATTAAAGCTTTGAGTTAAAAGCAATACGTGATAGGTATCCCAATGATATGATATGATATGATATGATACGAACAGAATGTATAAAGCGCAAGAAATGCCCGTAGGCATCAATGTGCTGTGGTAGAATAGAAGAGGAATATTGGAGGTCAGGTATGAAAAATGTCAGAAGCTTTTGACAACCCATGAAAACAGAAAAAGAATGCAGCAGTTGAAATGTCATTGTGAGTGTGTGCATGTATTCATGTGTATACCCAGGTACATACATGCGCCTGTGTGTTTGGAAGTATGCATTATTCTTTGTTTGGGTGTATGTGTGAGCACATGAACATGCGTGTTTGCGTGCAAGTCCTTTGGCATGTGTTTGTGTGAGGGTATGATAGAGGGGATAACCAGTAATAGAATAGAATATCACTGTGCTAATCCCCTGGCAATTTTAGCTGGTTTTCTAAGTCAAGGAAAAAAGGATAAAATTAATGGAGATGACAAGCGTAACTTTACATTTTGTCTAGGGAATCCACGGCTGTTGTGTTTTAGCAAGAAAAACGATGTTCATAAAGAGAGTAATTTAATGTGCGCAGTTAAAGGTCACAATTTTACAAAGTAAAAAGCTACACGGCAAAAGTTGTTGTTTATTATGTGATCAATTTTGTTTCCTCCAAGGGCTGCGTAAAACTGCCCTTTCACAACATAAATGCTGTCTCAATACAAAGCTTAGTTTCCTGCAGTTTCATAGGCAGCTCCATAAAATTGTATACAGGAATCGCACATTGTTTTATCGGCTGATCAATTTCAGATTATATAGGTTCAATTAAATGTAGCTTCAAATGGCTCTAATGCATGGGTACTCACAAACATTTTCCAGGGTGCCAAAAGGTTTGGTCTGTGATGTGACCGAGGGCCGCAATGATGCCAGCAGGGTGGCGGTCAGGAGGGGAAGGGAGGGGGGGATGGTGGCGGTGATAAAGTTGGCATAGGGAAAGCAAAGCACATATATCAAGTGGCTGAATTGCACAATGTGAAACCAGTAAACTTTGGATTAATACTGGCTTCCCCACTTTACCAAATTGTGTGATCCTAGGCAATTGTTTTATTTCACTTTCCCTCTTTTTTCTTCATTATTAAATATAGGGACCTCGAAATACATGACTTCGGGATGTGCGCTGTATAAAACCTTCTCTTGTGTTGGATTTAATAAACCATAATTTTTTCATGTATAATACGAACCCAGTCCACCCAAAGAGTGCTTATAACAACTGATGTGCCTCTTGTCTCACTATTGGCATTGTTGTCAGAGTGGAAGGAGGAGTGAATGTTCTAAATTCATGTTTGAAAACTATCACTTTAAAAAAAAATACTTCTTAATGCACTGATATAATCTGATGTACTAAGGTGAAACAGTGCTGCATGTTAATGGAATACTCTTTTTGAATTTCGAAAATGCTTTATCATATTTTTACACACTTGTTGCCAGTTGCTTTAAAACATAAGGTATTCCTAAAGTTAAGGGGTATGGGACAACCTAGTTACTTCTTTCTTTAACATCAATTAACCTTTAAGTAAAGACTTCCCTGTTTATTTCACATCTTATTACTGCAGGTGCTGAGTCGAGTCCAGGGGGCTGTGTATAAAGGTCAGGAGAGCCGCATGCCGTACTTTGAGCACCACTGCTCTAATCGAATTCTTTGTTTAAAGCTCTATTGTAGGAAGAATTACATAATTTGGCATCATTCTCTTCCAGGTCAGATTTAGTCCCCTTTACAAGGGCAGCAGGACTTCCTTTCTGTAATCCCTTTCCCGGAAGTACCGGCACTGTTGAGACTTGGGAATATCGTGCCATCCCGAGTCAGTGTGTAAGAAAGGCCAAATAATATTCTAAATCTTTGTTTCCTCATCTCATTTTCGGGGTGCACTGTTCTAATACTATCAGCAGGTGAAATATCAAGGTGAAAATCTCAAGTGCCAAAGTTTTCCTGCAAATAATTCTCAATTATGACTCCAGTGGCGGGTGGCATCTATGGAGAGTGGAGGGCCGGGCAAATGGCTCATGGGTAAAAAATAAAATAAAATCCTCCTCCTCACTGGATGTCTTCCTCTTGCAGTCAGGTGTTGGGAACGGGCCTCAGCGAAGTGCCTTAACCCATCCTAGTGCTGCTCTCATTCTGCATGAGAACAGCGCCAGCATTAGAGGGAGCGGCCGCTCTCAGCGCTCCGAGGGCACTGGAGGCCTACACTTGGGTTAGAGATTTCAAAGTGCGCATGTCTGGCTGCCCATCGCAAGACGCCGACCATAGGGACATGCATACTTTGAAATGAAGTGCCCGGAAGCCTTCCCTCCTCCCTGCTGCTGCTCTCAGTAAGCTGCACCCTGTCCTGACTCTCGGTTCGGGATGTGTGGATGAAAAATAAAATGGTAATAAATGAACTGTATTACCATTTTTTTTCATCTCTGGGGCTTGGGGGCATTTTGGCTGGCGGAGCAACTCTCCTCTGCTCTCACGGAGGAGCCACCCCTAGGTAACTCCTATTATAAGCCAAATTGAGTATTTAGAGCCACTTGTAATCCAGCCCTGACAGCCATTTCAAGTAGCCCAAAAATATTACGCCAACGGAAAAAGAGGAATTCAAAGCTTTAAAAAAATCTTCTCTGTTGCCAGAGCGAGCGTTTGGTGGCTTAGTGGACTTCTGCATCCACTGTATCTTCCTGTATTTTGAATCTTAATGACTCCACTTTGCTCTCATCCTTCAGATGTCAATGAAATCAGTACCACAGAGATGAGTAACTATAAACATCCATTTACAGTTACTAGTACCAAAGGAGCTCCTTGAGAGTGAATGTGCGCTCTACCAATATGCCTGTTATGGAGAGCCATAAATAAAGGATCTGTGATTCATCATTTCATTTTTCCTGAAGCCATACCACCACCGCAAAAACAATAGTCCTGTGGCACCCTAGGTGTTTTCTTTACACAACACGTTAAGGGCAGTAGGAGGATTAAGTAAGGTTGAGAAATGGGGCCTTATTATTCATAGTGTCCCAAGTGCACAACAGGCTTTTGTGATAGCTTTGTGAGCCCTCGAGGTACTATGTGATATTACAGAAAGGGTTGCAAATGCTTGTGTGGCCCCTTTTGTAATACTGATAGTGCTGGTGCACATGTGGCGCCAGCGCTCTTTTGAGAGGGCATTCCCTCATTTGCATGGGGCAGTTGGCCAATGCAAATTAGGGAATCAATTTGCCTCTGTCCTCATGCCCTATTACAGACATATGTGCAGAGGCTTATGAAGTGCGATAGTGTGCCACAAAAATGTGGCACATTGTTAGTGTGCTGCCTAAGAGAAACCCTCTGGAGGGAGCAAATGGAATCCCATGGACCCCTCCGATATCTCCATGTAGGTGGGTGCAGTCACTCTCTGCATCCACCTGTAGCGGCACCTCTGTCTCCTATTTAAAGTGCAGGTGGCTGACACTTGTACAGTGAAACATGGAGTGGCTTGTAAGCACTGAATGTACTGTCCCTAGGACCCTGAGTTAGCAGCTGCCCTGGGGGACAGTGCATCATGATAATATGGCAAACTGTCCCGGTCTGTGTTGGGCACACCTTTTGAAAGGTGCTCCTTGCACCAAGTGGGACAGTACATGCATTCTGTAATCCGGGTCCTGGTGTTGTAGCTTGTACTCTTTCTGTTGTACATTTCCTTTTCGACTCTTTAAAAAATGAGTGAATCTATACTTGCTCAGATCATTGTAGCCTGACAGAGAGGCAGTAGGTAGCTTCTCTAATCAATGGCCTGAGCACTTCATTTGCCAAATTACAACTTCTGTAACCCTTGCTTTAAATGAGACCTCTGTCCCTGCCTCTTTCATGTTGCTCTTTATAAATAAAACGTAACTGAAAAATGCCACATTAGACCGAGCTGGGATGAGTGACTCCTAATAGATCACAGAGTCTCATGGAGATATAATTCCTTGAAGAAGGTCATAGTGGCTCAGCTTTAAGACTATGGTGAAATCCACCATCGTGAGGTTTGCCTGCCCATCCCCCATCTTCGCTATGGAACAAAACCTTCTCTCATGTCTAGGGTGACCACCTCATTATAGCACATTATGGAGACTTTCTTCAGTTCCAAAACATTCAACGAAGAATTACTGTTTTCAGGTCTCATACTAATTTGTTCAATGAGAGTAAAATTAGTCTACAGCACCCAGAATGCATTAGATTATTACTTGAAAGTCAAGGACTGGAAATAGTGTCCATTATGACTTGGCGGTAGGTGGTCACCCCACTCACATTAGTCTGTGATGATCTGCCTGCTATTGCTGCTTCTGGCTTCAATTTATGCTCAGTCTCCTTCCTTAACTTTTCAGTAAACTTGGACAGAGTTGACCATCCAGTCCTTATGAAATGTCTGGAGGTGCTTGTGAGAACTGAGAAGGTGATTCGCATCATCCCATCCGTCTTGATTTTTCACTTTTTGATCATCTGATTTTTGGCCTGTTACTGTGGGAGAGCCTCATAACCTGGGACTCACCCACGGTAAACTCATGGTAAAATGGACTGCACGTGTTTACCACTAGCGTCCACCTTTTAATATAAGGCTTTGCAATGCAGCAAGGATAATAGGCACTGGGCTGGTTACATGTGGACAAGTGTGCACACGTATGATGGCTGCTCGTGGGAGTCACTTGTTGTGTGCAGCCCAAGAAATGCACACATGTATCCTGGCGCAGAAGGGACTATGCAGAGTTTGGGTGGTGACCTGGAATTGGCCTTATAATGGGGGGGGGGTACACATGTAGGGAAAGTCAGTGTGCGTTACTGTCTTGACTGTAGTTACACTCCATTATACTCCTATGTGAAAGCTTGCCTTAGGGCGCAGCTCCAGTTCCCTGGGGGCCACATACTGTGAAATCCAAAAGCATATCGATACAGCTTATGGGTCATCCAGGAATGTCATATTTCTCTGACTCAGCTCAGGCTCATAAATCAGTCCTTTTGTGACCCTACAGGGCTGGGTTAATTATTTTTCTCCCCAGCTGCAGGACCAAAGGCCTCACCCATCAAAGAAAGCAATTGGCAGTGCTTAGGTCAACTCTCAAGGAGGAAGGGGCCCAGGACCCCATCCCTGGGCCCCGAGAAGGCCGGCAGCACCGCCTGCATCTGCCTGCAGCAGAAGGCAGACCAAAGTGAAGTGCTGGTTCCCGCTGCAGCACACAAGTGTGCTGGCCGTGCGGGGAGCCGGTGAGATTGGTTGAGGGTGGGCTCCCCCAAACTGCTCTCCACCCAGAAGGTGCATGTGGGGTGCCCGGGTGGGACCGGGCACCCCAAGGAAACAGAAGCAGCAGTGCGAGGCCGCAACAAAAAAGAAAGCAACAAGGAGGAAAGGAAGCGTCTCTCCCCAGCGCAGTGGGAGAGCCGCTACTATTGTATTCACTCAGCCCAGGAAGAGCACCCCATAATGCCCTTCAGGGCCTGTCGGGTTCACCGCATTTCGGTGCCAAACTCACTCGTTTTTGGGTTGTGGTGGCCCTAGCAGAACAAGGTTGCAACTGAAAGACTACAAAAGTGCGGGGGAAGCTGCAGGCGCAGCCTCCCCCCAAAAGAGGCACCAGAATCCCAACCCTAAATTAGGAGGGACATATATAGGATAACACCTCAAGGATTTTGAGCAGTTTTAAATACTTTCTATGTTGGTGCTTTTGCTTTTCAGCTTAAGAGTGATGCGCCCTCTAGAGGCAAAGACTATGGGGCTGATTCTGATGTCGTTAGGAAGGGCTCCAGATGGGATTCGGTATTGTCAAAACCGTTCGAGCAGACCAAATCGGTTCTGAAAGGCATCTTGACAGCTCGAGTCTTTCAGAGCCGATTCGTACAGCTCTACGGACATGGTTTTTGGACGAGTGATTCAGATGACTGATTCGGACATCCATTCCGATTCGGTTTGCCCGAGACGAAACAGCTACCGGAATCTGTCTTTGGGGGCCCGTTGTGGGCCCCTTCACCCAGAGGCGTCCGAATGCGGCCCGTGGGGGTACCCAAGGTACCCCTCTTCCCAACCATGCACACTGTGGTAGGCACCAAGGTTTTCCCAACCACCCCTTTCTTCAATGGGAGCCTGTGTTTGATTTCGGGACACAGTCTCCGATTGAAGTCAATGCGAGTCTGACCGAACAATGCTGGGAGGCATCGTAATCGGCCATCCGGACTCACAGGACCGATTCGTTTGGAAACTAGTCCAGAACCAATTAGTTCGGAACAGTTTCCTAATGACATCGGAATCGGCCCCTATGTCTGCAGTTCAGGTGGCCTGAATTGGTGCAACATGAGGTTTCATATTGCCAAATACACTCTAGGGGTGAAAGGCTGTAATTACATGTGTAGTCATTACAGAAGTGATGTCCCTTAGGGACTATGTTTAAAGTGTAGTATTTCATAATGAATGTCTAAAGTTGTATGCTTCAAAGACCCTATAGGAGTGAAAGTTTATAATTGCTCAGTATGGTAATTATAAATGTGATTAAATTGTGTTATTCATGTTGACAGTTATGATGAGTACCAGGATTTCCCAGTCATGCTAGACATTCCCCCTTGCAATGCTTTATTTAAAGAATGAGACTGACAGCCACTTGTGATCCAAGTTTGCATACTTTATTGCCAGTATTCAGGGCTCTCAGTCATGGGTATATGAAATGATTGCATTTATTTCTATAATGACATTCTTGTTGAAATAATGAGGTGGACAGTCACTCGCTTTGGTGCCAGTATTAAGTGCTCCTCCTCCAAGTTATGTTCAACCCTTGGCATTTAGGGACAAGATAATGTTTAGACATGTGAGTTGTAGTACTAGACCACCCTGTAGGGAGGAGTAAGAATGCTTATGCAATGTCCTCAAGAGGTATTTCCATCAGCTTATGTATATTTGTTAATGGCTGCATAGTATGAGTGGTGTCTAGGTAAAATAATGTACTTTTACGTTTACAGAAGAAAAAACACAGACTGGACAATTTTTGAGTGTTATTCTTGTGTATCTGTGAATGGTGATTACTAGTCCACACAGGTTCACTGACAGAATATCGACACCTAAAATATCCCCATACCACAATATCGAGTATAAATATCGATGTCAAAAATATCGACATCCTATATTTATAATGGTAAGTAAAAGAATATCGGAAAAAAAATCGATGTCATAAATATAGTTGTACAAAATATAATTGTTTTAATATATATAAAATAATAAAAATTAAATATATTAAATAAAATAAATGTAAAAAAATAACTTAGATTTAATATATATTTTAACAAATATAACAAATAAACTTAATTTTAAAAAGTTAACACATATTTAATAACTAATATATATTTACTTTAAAACAATTTAAAAGCTATTAATTTTAATGTACTTTATAATTTTAAAATTATATAAAAATGTAACAAATAAATATATATATACATATACGAATAACATCAAATCTATTAAAAAACATTCTATTATAAATTAAAACAGTATACGATTTAAAAATCTTTAAACTTAAATTTCCCACTCCAGTCAATGCAACTGTAGGGAAAGTGTTGGATAGCAGAGGGGTAAAAATTCAAATTCCCACTCCATTGAGCGCAACAGTAGGGAAAGTGTTGGATAGCGGAGGGATAAAATGTGCTATTCCCACTCCAGTCAGTGCAACAGTAGGAAAAGTGTTGGATGGCGGAGGGGTAACAATTACTATTTCCACTCCAATTAGTGCAACAGTAGGGAAAGTGTTGGATAGCGGAGGGGTAAAAATTACTATTCCCACTCCAGTGAGTGCAACAGCAGGGAAAGTGTTGGATAATGCAGGGATAAAATTTACTATTCCCACTCCAGTCAGTGCAACAGTAGGGAAAGTGTTGGATAGCACAGGGGTAAAAATTACTATTCCCACTCCAGTGAGTGAAACAGTAGGGAAAGTGTTGGATAGCGGAGGGGTAAAAATTATGATTCCCACTCCAGTCAGTGCAACAGTAGGGAAAGTGTTGGATAGCACAGGGGTAAAAATTACTATTCCTACTCTAGTGAGTGCAACAGTAGGGAAAGTGTTGGATAGCAGAGGGGTAAAAAATTACTGTTCCCACTCCAGTGAGTGCAACAGTAGGGAAAGTGTTGAATAGCAGAGCGATAGAATTTACTATTCCCACTTCAGTCAGTGCAACAGTAGGGAAAGTGTTCGATAACGGAGGGGTAAAAATTACTATTCCCACTCCAGTGAGTGCAACAGTAGGGAAAGTGTTGGATTGTGGATGGGTAAAATTTACTATTCCCACTTCAGTCAGTTTAAAACTAAAACCAAACAAACTGTCAACAACAAAAAAAAATTAAAAAACAAAATAAATTAAAAAAAATATGTAAAAATTAAAATACAAATATATTTGATATTAAAAAGAAACAAACATATTATAATGTTAAATACATATCACAAATACATGCAAATATATTAAATAAAATAAAAGTAATTCAAACAATTAAATAATTTTATTTCAAAATTATTTATGAACAAAATATTGATTATTACATACATTTAGTTTATTAACTTCCTACCTTAAAACACCATACAATTCATAACTAACATCTAAATTTAAAAAAAAATGTTTTTCCGTAATTAACATAATTAATTATCAATTAAAGAAATATTATTAATTAAAATACAAATTAAAACACATAAAAATGAATTACTTTCCCCCCCTTACCCCTCTAATCCCCACAACCCACACTTAAAATTAAATTGTAAAAAAATTAATTACACAATTAAAACATTTTTCAATTAAAAAACTACTAGTATTTAACAACTAATTATAAAGTAAGTAAAATTAATTAACTCCCCACCCTTTACACCTATAACACCAAAACCCACACACAAAATCACAAATTAAAGAATTACCCTAATTATTTATCAATTAATTAATATTTATTGTCAACTAATAATTAATTAATTAAAAATAAATTACTTAACATCTGCTACCCCTAAAAACCCCACAACCCACACATACAATTTACAAAAAAATAAAAACACAATTAACACTATAAAGTCTCAATTAAATAAATATTAATAAATACAAAATAATCATTAATTTATTATAATTAAATTACTTCCCACCCTATTCCCCTATAAACCCACAACCCACTACGGAACTAAAAAATGCAAAATGTAATTAAAATAAAATTGATAACTACTAAAAATTTAACACAATATTAATGACTTCTATATTTTTGAAAACGATATTTCTTACCTTAAATTCGATATTCTTGACCACGATATTCTTGCTGTTAATATTTCTGTGTCACGATATTTACAACTCGATATTTGTGTAGGTCGACATTTACAACTCAATATTTTGGGGTCGATTCCGATTCCGGCCGGAAAACGTACCGACCGACTCGGAGCCGGAATTAATTCCGACCGACACGTACCGGTGCAGCCCGACCCGCCAAGTACGATGAGAAGCGAGCAAAACCCGACCGACTCGTACGGAACACAAGCCAAAGGACCGAGCCACACGGAAAACAGCAATCCGGCCGGAAAAACACGCGATTCGAACCGACCGACTCGCACCCGGAACAATACCGAACGAGACGTACCCCCGGACTCCCACCCGCAAAGTACGATGCAAGGCATGGAAAACACGACCGAGTCGCACGGAGGACAAGCCGTATGACCGACACGCATACAAAACTGCGAGCCGAAGCAACCCAAAACACCGTGACCGACGCGTACGCAGCATAGAAAACAGCACAAACACAGCGTGAACGAAACGGACGAGCCCGTACGAGCAACTGCAGGGTCCGACTCGGTAACAAGAACGTCTCCTACATGCACGAAAAGTACAAAGGGAAAATACACAAAAAAAGGCCAAACAAGCAATTACAAAGCCAATAAATACTGGGGGGGAGGGGCAGGGAACAAAGACACACCCCCAACTCCACCCATATAAAGGACACAAATCCCTACCATGATCCTTTGCAAATTCAAATTACCTGCCAGCACTCAACAGACAGCAACCACACACCCACAGCTCATCCATCACACAAGCCACACACCATCAGCACCACAACAAATAGAAACTCACATACACCTAGCAAAACACACACTCACACACCTTCACCTGCACACCAACACACACATCACTCACCATCACCAGCCATCACCATGCCCCCAAAGAAGAATCACAAGTTCCTAGATAGTGAATTGGAAGTCCTGGTAGATGAGATCCTCAGGGTAGAGCCACAGCTCTTTGGTACACTGGTCCAACAGACACCCATGTCACAGAAAACAAAGTTGTGGGAGAGGCTCGTCGACAGGGTGAACGCACAATCACCATGTTTGCGCACAAAGACAGACATCCAGAACAGGTGGTATGACGTGCGCAGGAGGGTGAAGGAGCTGCTGAAGAAGGACTACACCGTCAGTGGCCCTCCTGCCAAGCCAGTATACCTCAGGCCCTGGAAGGAGAAGGTGCGGGCCATCCTACCACCAGTGAGCGTCTATGGACTAGAAAACATCCCAGAGCCTGGTGAGTACACAACAAATGTACACAATATTCTGCGACTACACACACACATCACTGTCAAGGGGAGAGTCAAACCATGCACTCTTAGCAAATACACAGCAACCAGAACAGAATCATCCCAAAATGTGTATGTCACTCAGAGAAACACAACACATGCCATCACAAAGTGACATTTAACTGTGTCATCACATGTACAAACACAACTACAACTACAGCTAGGCAGTGGCACAAATATAACTGACAAACACATCCAGACAAGTAGCCACCACTACAACACCAGCACACAGTGAAGCCCACTGAAAGAAAGGAAATATGTGTATGCTGGGCAAGTCAGTGTAGCCAATAGCATGATGGGAGTTGTAGGCACAGATATTGCTCACCCCCACAACTGTCCCATCAACACCACCCTGAACCATGCGCACATCACAGGGAGTGGAAAACAACTTACAAGATGGCTGACACTGGCTACTGCTGTGGGGAGCACAAGGCCCTGCTGGCAACTGTGCACCAACCAACAGCAGGACACCACTGACTGACATCCTGAAAGACAACTTGCACTCCCTGCAATGGAAGCACGTTCCATGGTGGGATATCTGGCTGGGTGGGAAGGAGGACTCACAGCCCTGACCATAGTTACCAGCAGCGTTTCTCACACACACCCCTAACAAAAACTCCACAAAACTCACCTGGGAGAATGCATTGCCTCACACTCCAATCAAATATCCCACAAAGAACCACAACCCTGGGTCATGCTGAGTGAAGCACAGGGACACACATGGGACTTGTAGCAAAACTAACCCCAGGATAACACTGTCAGCCATCTTGGCAGCACAGGCACACAACCCCACAGGGAAGCAGAGTCAAAGGGAAGGAAGCATGGGCATGCTGGGAAGGGGGGGTGGAGGCAATAGCATGATGGGAGTGGTAGTCACAGCTCAACATCCCCCACCCACATGACCCAGCAAGCTCACACTCAAGCAAGCACACCCCGCAGAGAGTGGAAAGCCCCATCAAAGATGTCTGACACTGGTGCTCTGTTGTGGGGAGCACAAGGCCATGCTGGGAACTGGCCACCAACCAACAGCAGGACACCACTGTCAGCCATCTTGCCATTGCTCTCACACTCACACACAGTGAAGTCCACCCAAAAGCAAGTAAGTATGGGCATGCTGGGAAGTGGGGTGGAGGCAATAGCATGATGGGAGTGGTAGTCACAGCTCAACATCCCCCACCCACATGGCCCAGCAAGCTCACACTCAAGCATGCACACCCCACAGAGAGTGGAACGCCCCATCAAAGATGTCTGACACTAGTGCTCTGTTGTGGGGAGCACAAGGCCCTGCTGGCAACTATGCAACAACCAACAGCAGGACACCACTGCCAGCCATCTTGCCATTGCTCTCACACTCACACACACTGAAGTCCACCCAAAAGCAAGTAAGTATGGGCATGCTGGGAAGTGGGGTGGAGGCAATAGCATGATGGGAGTGGTAGTCACAGATATTGGTCACCCCCACAACTGTCCCATCAACACCACCCTGAACCATGCGCACATCACAGGGAGTGGAAAACAACTGACAAGATGGCTGACACTGGCTACTGCTGTGGGGAGCACAAGGCCCTGCTGGCAACTGTGCAACAACCAACAGCAGGACACCACTGACTGACATCCTGAAAGACAACTTGCACTCCCTGCAATGGAAGCACGGTCCATGGTGGGATATCTGGCTGGGTGGGAAGGAGGACTCACAGCACTGACCATAGTCACAAGCACCTCCCCTCACAGCCCCCTCAACACATACTCCACAGAAGCCACCTGGCGGAATGCAATGCCTCACATCCTAACTCAAGGTCCCACAAAGAACCACCACCCTGGGTCATGCTGTGTGAAGCCCAGGGACACTCCTGGGACATTTAGCCAAACAACTGCCCGCACAACACTCCCAGCCATCCTGTCAGCACAGGCAGCCCACCCCACAGGGAAGCAGAGTCAAAAGGAAGGAAGTATGGGCATGCTGGGAAGTGGGGTGGAGGCAATAGCATGATGGGAGTGGTAGGCACAGATATTGGTCACCCCACAACTGTCCCATCAACACCACCCTGAACCATGCTCACATCACAGGGAGTGGAAAAGGACTCACAAGATGGCTGACACTGGCTACTGCTGTGGGGAGCACAAGGCCCTGCTGGCAACTGTGCAACAACCAACAGCAGGACACCACTGACTGACATCCTGAAAGACAACTTGCACTCCCTGCAATGGAAGCACGGTCCATGGTGGGATATCTGGCTGGGTGGGAAGGAGGACTCACAGCACTGACCATAGTCACAAGCACCTCCCCTCACACCCCCTCAACACATACTCCACAGAAGCCACCTGGCGGAATGCAATGCCTCACATCCTAACTCAAGGTCCCACAAAGAACCACCACCCTGGGTCATGCTGTGTGAAGCCCAGGGACACTCCTGGGACATTTAGCCAAACAACTGCCCGCACAACACTCCCAGCCATCCTGTCAGCACAGGCAGCCCACCCCACAGGGAAGCAGAGTCAAAAGGAAGGAAGTATGGGCATGCTGGGAAGTGGGGTGGAGGCAATAGCATGATGGGAGTGGTAGGCACAGATATTGGTCACCCCCACAACTGTCCCATCAACACCACCCTGAACCATGCTCACATCACAGGGAGTGGAAAAGGACTCACAAGATGGCTGACACTGGCTACTGCTGTGGGGAGCACAAGACCCTGCTGGCAACTGTGCAACAACCAACAGCAGGACACCACTGACTGATATCCTGAAAGACAACTTGCACTCCCTGCAATGGAAGCACGGTCCATGGTGGGATATCTGGCTGGGTGGGAAGGAGGACTCACAGCACTGACCATAGTCACAAGCACCTCCCCTCACACCCCCCCCCCTCAACACATACTCCACAGAAGCCACCTGGCGGAATGCAATGCCTCACATCCTAACTCAAGGTCCCACAAAGAACCACCACCCTGGGTCATGCTGTGTGAAGCCCAGGGACACTCCTGGGACATTTAGCCAAACAACTGCCCGCACAACACTCCCAGCCATCCTGTCAGCACAGGCAGCCCACCCCACAGGGAAGCAGAGTCAAAAGGAAGGAAGTATGGGCATGCTGGGAAGTGGGGTGGAGGCAATAGCATGATGGGAGTGGTAGACACAGATATTGGTCACCCCCACAACTGTCCCATCAACACCACCCTGAACCATGCTCACATCACAGGGAGTGGAAAAGGACTCACAAGATGGCTGACACTGGTACTGCTGTGGGGAGCACAAGGCCCTGCTGGCAACTGTGCAACAACCAACAGCAGGACACCACTGACTGACATCCTGAAAGACAACTTGCACTCCCTGCAATGGAAGCACGGTCCATGGTGGGATATCTGGCTGGGTGGGAAGGAGGACTCACAGCACTGACCATAGTCACAAGCACCTCCCCTCACACCCCCCCTCAACACATACTCCACAGAAGCCACCTGGCGGAATGCAATGCCTCACATCCTAACTCAAGGTCCCACAAAGAACCACCACCCTGGGTCATGCTGTGTGAAGCCCAGGGTCACTCCTGGGACATTTAGCCAAACAACTGCCCGGACAACACTCCCAGCCATCCTGTCAGCACAGGCAGCCCACCCCACAGGGAAGCAGAGTCAAAAGGAAGGAAGTATGGGCATGCTGGGAAGTGGGGTGGAGGCAATAGCATGATGGGAGTGGTAGGCACAGATATTGGTCACCCCCACAACTGTCCCATCAACACCACCCTGAACCATGCGCACATCACAGGGAGTGGAAAACAACTGACAAGATGGCTGACACTGGCTACTGCTGTGGGGAGCACAAGGCCCTGCTGGCAACTGTGCAACAACCAACAGCAGGACACCACTGACTGACATCCTGAAAGACAACTTGCACTCCCTGCAATGGAAGCACGGTCCATGGTGGGATATCTGGCTGGGTGGGAAGGAGGAGCGGATGACAACCAAATACAACCAATGCAGACCATGTACACACCCCAACATTCACATAGAAATGCCCAAATAATGCAGGACAATGTGCTACACCAATATCAACCCCTGACAACTTAGGACAATACATTGTACAGGCCCGCATCCAGAGGCACAGTCACAACTGTCAGGTGTGTCAACCATTGATGCCTGCAGAAACATAACATACATTGTGTGTGTCTCCCAAAAACAGGTGATGATGGGGACACAGCAGCAGATGCTGAGGAGTCCTCGTCCCAGGCTCAAGAGGATACGGAGCTCACTGGTGTGGAACAGCCTCTGCGCTCCTCGGATGAAGAAGACTTACCTGGCACCTCCGGAGCAAGTCATCATGCAGCACCAGCAGGACCACCAGCTGCACCCCCTGCACCCACCCCTCCAACGACTGTCAACACACATACCACCCCTGCCGACATGGACAGACCAAGGAGCAGCACCACCACCAGCACAGGGACCCTGGACCAACGTGGGGCCATGGACACCACCACCACCAACAACCCACAAGGTGGCCCAGGGTCACCTGTGCCTGCCACCTCAGGTACTGCACGTGTCGCCAGGGGTGGTGGGAGGGTGGGAGACATAGGCGCTGCTCACAGAGGGGTCTGGACTGCATGATGACCCACAACTGGCATGCATAGCCGATGCATACCAGTCCAGCACCGGAGAGTTCAGCCAGGTAGTGGGGCTCCTCAGGGACATTAAACAGCAGCAGGCTGCCCATCATGCCCGCTTGGACTCACACATGTCCCGCGTGGAGTCCAAGTGGGACACACTGCAAGAGATGACGGCGGTGCATAGGGACATATTACAATGCCTCCGCCAGATGAGCAGCAACCAGTCAACACCTCCCTGTGTGCCCACAACATCTGGTGCTGAAACAACTGCAACTGCCACAGGGAGGGAGGATGACTCTGGCGGAGAGTCCCCTGCACCGCAGCAGCCTGCACTTGAGGGTCCCCCCCCAAAGAAGAGGGGCCGTCCGAGGAGGGGCAAGTGAGAGGCCGATGGCCATGTGCAACCCCCAGGAAGCCAAAACCTGTTCTGGAGAATAACCTTTGTGCGCAAACTGTTCACCCTGTTGACTGCAACACGACTCTCCCACATGACATGGGGAGCTCAAGTTGGACCAATGTCTCTGATTACTGTGGACTTTACTCTGGACATTTCTGCTACCAGGACTTCCAAATTATCTAGGAACTTTGGATCACAATCACAATGTAGAGCACCCAACAACCTGTGCACTATACTCACACATGTATGTCAATAAACTCACTTATACACCATACTTGCCTCTGTTGTGATTCCTATGTTGTCTCAGAAGTTGCGATGATGATCGGGGAAATGACACTGTGCATGCTAACTGCTACAGCAAGTACAACACCGGCATGTGAGTAATGGCGACTTCACACATATGGGGGAGGCACACCACCAGGGCTACACAACACATACACACCATGGACATCTGACTCATCGCCTACACTGGTGTTGCCAGGAAATACGTTGCATTGCACAGACCCAACACCTATTCACAGTCTGTGTTAACTAGCCCACTGGTGCAGTAAGCAAATGTCAGTCAGATGTGTGACCACAGACAACGCACATCACAAAGTGAAGCACAGGTTTATTACACATTTGCAACATGTTGTAACCACCACAGATGCAAGGTAATCCCACCTGGCAGCGGGCACATAGTCAACAAGTGTAGAAGGAAGGAAGTCCATGGGTGTGGTGCACATCACCTGTAGGGACACAACAGCTACCACCCGGGAAGTCGAATCACGGTGTTGGGGATCACAGTTGACCAAACGACTCTGAAAGTACCCTGTGAAGGACAGAAATGACACACAGTCAAAAGTACTGAAGAACAGGACAGAACTGCAATACTCATGCACAATACATGTTACAAGATACCCACCCATAACCAAGTTAGCATGTCAACACTGTTGGGGAGTACAGACTACCTGCAAGGACACATCGCTACACGCATACAGACATGTAGCCCATGGACACACTCAAACAGCACCAGAGCACCACCAACACATATCATGCAAACTCACATCATTGACATGCCATCTCTGGATACTCACATTCAGCTGAAGAAGTTGGTGATGAGCTGTGTGCGGACATCACCCTCAACATCATCATCATCATCACTGGCATCGTGGTCCAGGCCATGATCCTCCACAGGTGGCGGACGTTGGTCATCGTCATCCAGGATGAGAGGCAACTCCTTCCGCACTGCCAGGTTGTGAAGCATGCAGCAGACGATGATAATCTTGCACACCTTTGCTGGGGCATATGGGAGGGACCCTCCTGTCTTGTCGAGGCAGCGGAAGCGGCTCTTCAGGAGACCAAATGTCCGCTCAATCACTCTCCTGGACCGACCATGTGCCTCATTGTAGCGCATCTGGGCTGGTGTCACAGGGTTCCTGAGGGGCGTCAGCAACCACGGCATGTTGGGGTATCCGGAGTCACCTACATACAGACAATTGCACATTATCAGAGTTGGAAAAGAGGGTGGAACACTACATAGCAGAACACACACAATGGTACAAAGTCAGTACACACCTACAAGCCAGGCACGCTGGTTCCGCATCTGTGCCATCATCCTCGGGATGCGACTACTCCCCATCACGTAGGCATCGTGTGCAGAACCAGGGAAACGGGCACACACGTGTGTGATGCTCATATCTGCAAGACAGACCACCAGTGCATTGACCGAGTGGTAGTGTTTGCGGTTACGGTAGGCCTGCTCTTGGGCCTGTGGTGGTACCAACGCCACATGTGTCCCATCAATGGAGCCAATGACATGCGGCATCCTCCCCAGGGCATAGAAGTCACTCTTCACGCCAGTGAGTCGTTGGAGTCTAGGGAAATAGATGTACTGGTTCAGGTATATCAACATAGCCTCCAAAACATCCCGGAGCACACGGCTGAACATGGTCTGTGACATCCCACCAGCAGTCGCCAGAGTGTGTTGAAAGGTACCAGTGGCAAAGAAGTGTAGGGCTGCCATCACCTTCACCTTGGGGGTCAGCGCTGTAGGGTACGGACGGCCAGGTTGCAAATGTGGTGCCAAGCGCACTGCCAAATCCTCAATCAGCTGCCTGGTGAAGCGGTACAGTCGGATGCTGTCACGTTCCACCATCGTTGCCAGGTCAGGGAATGGTCTATGGACAGCTGGTGCCCTGCAGTGCATAGGTGAAGAAAGCAAGATTGTCAGTCACCCCACATATGTGGCATTGAACACACTCAACATCACATGATACATCATAATGAGGCATAAGTACATGATGTGTGCAGTTCTGTACGGATATGTATGGCACATACATGGCCAATATCTAACATCACAGTCCAACAAGTGGCATCAATAAGTCCCAGGTCATGCCATTGGATACCATGAGGCCCTGTCCCAGTACCCATCTCCTGCTGCCAAATAACAAACACACGCCACAGTGACATGTGAGGACTGATGTGCCCCAGGCATCACAGCTCAACGACAGGTAAATACCCAGGGACCCTGTATTGCCACATGGACACTGGCATGACATGGTGTATCATGTATACACCACAGCAAAACAACCATGAGCCCCACAGGTAGTGGTCCGTGTTGCCTCGGCAGGACAGACATGGACGTCTGTGACACACACACGCACAACATCAAAGTCCATGCACAAACAACGTGGATGTGGAGACTGCCTCCCATTGTGCACATGAAATCAGAGACATTGTAATCACAACATGCACACAGACTGTGGAGGACCATCAACATTGTGCCAATGGGTCACCCTGGGTTGAACATAACGTCCCACATGGGACTCAGGGGGTATGTGACATGACATACACATACACCACCGTGAACTGTGACCATGCCACATGCTCAGATATGAACAGTTGCACATCACAGTGGTCATGTACACGAAACACCAAGGATTCTGTCCCCATAAACACGTGCACAGCCTGGGGGTGGCTGCCCCCAAGTGACACCCACAGAACAACATGTTCACCCCCATACACGGAATAGGTAATGCAGCCTTACATGCCCTAGGATACAGTTTGGACAGGCTGTGGTGTTGTAGGTGTGCCCCTCACTGCCTGGGAAGTATATGTGGCTGGCATATGTTCACCTGTGACAGGCATGGTGACATATGCCAGTGACTTGTACAGGGATGCGTTGGACAGCAAGGGACCGATCAGTGTGCACACATTGGCCATTGCATTCAATGTGCGCTGGTACGCGTTGTATTGGCAATACGCCTTGGACAGCAATGGACCGATCAGTGCGCACACATTGGCCATTGCATTCAATGTGCGCTGGTACACGTTGTATTGGCAATATGCCTTGGACAGCAATGGACCGATCAGTGCGCACACATTGGCCATTGCATTCAATGTGCGCTGGTACGCGTTGTATTGGCAATACGCCTTGGACAGCAATGGACCGATCAGTGCGCACACATTGGCCATTGCATTCAATGTGTGCGGGTACGCGTTGTATCCCATGTACGCGTTGAACAGCAATGGTCCGATCGGTGTGCCCGGCCGGCCCATTGCATTCAATGTGTGCGGGTACGCGTTGTATCCCATGTACGCGTTAAACAGCAATGGTCCGATCGGTGTGCCCGGCCGGCCCATTGCATTCAATGTGTCGTGGTACGCGTTGTATCCTATGAACGCGTTGAACAGCAATGGTCCGATCGGTGTTCCCGGCCGGCCCATTGCATTCAATGTGTGCGGTGCAGCGTTGTATCCCATGTACGCGTTAAACAGCAATGGTCCGATCGGTGTGCCCGGCCGGCCCATTGCATTCAATGTGTGCGGGTGCAGCGTTGTATCCTATGTACGCGTTGAACAGCAATGGTCCGATCGATGTTCCCGGCCGGCCCATTGCATTCAATGTGTGCGGGTACGCGTTGTATCCGCAATACGCGTCCAACAGCAATGGTCCGATCGGTGTTCCCGGCCGGCCCATTGCATTCAATGTGTGCGGGTACGCGTTGTATCCGCAATACGCGTCCAACAGCAATGGTCCGATCGGTGCGCACCCATTGGCTATGGCCTGGCCTGGCAACGGACGCGTTTTCAAACTTTGAACGAGTCTGATGCTGTAAATTCAGTTGGTCACCCACAACAATGTTGCAATTACATGGGTGTCACGAAGTTGAACATTTGAAGGATGCTGGGGCGTGTGTAAGTGGTGCAATTCCATGGATTGGCCAGATTCAGATGATGCAAACGACTTGGACCTATCACTTTGGACACATGGGACAGTATCTGCCTCTGCAGCACACATATAATGCTGGCTGTTCCCCTGAGAGCTCACTTGCCTGCACTACATGCTCCAGGACGACATCTGCCACTACACTGCTGCTGTATCTGCACCCTCTGGACCCTGCAATGGCACGTACTGTGGAGAGAGCCCCAGCCTTCAGCACTGAGGAGAACCAGGCCCTGCTGGATGGCCTCCTTCCACAGTACAGCAAGCTGTATGGGAAAGCAGGGGAGCAGGTGAGTGTTCTGTCCACTGCCTTTCTAAATGTGCATGTTGTCTGACTAGCAAGGCTAACAGTCTGCACGCCACTGGCTAGCAGGCTCACTGAGTAGTTGTCACCCCCCATAGTGTGTAGTTACATGCACTGGACAGGTATAGTGTGGTACTGAAAATTCTGGACCTGTGTCATTAACATCATTGTAACATGACGATTTTGGTATCAGCAGACCGGTAATGACAGGTATGCTATATCTGAGTATTTGCGTCATATTCGAGTGACGGGATCACTCTAATATTAACGATTCCCTTGTGAACCCTCAAGTTCCATTTTGTGTACGGCAGCCATTTTGTGGTTGCCCTCACATAAGGCAATGTCTCAAGCCAAAACGCGCCTTAGGGGACACGTACACTTTCAGTGACCTGGGCAAGCTGACTCCACTGTCCAGAGCCAGAACCTGTTCGGCCAGTTTTAGTTCCCAGTGGCCGATCGAGATTAGGGGCCCAGGTGCAGCATGCCATAAACCCTTCATTGCACACATCTATATCTAAATCTTATTCACACCTGTCACTGCTCTTTCTTTATGACCTGCTTTATGAGGAGGAGGTGCCCGGTTTTATTAGGGGTCCAGATTATATCTGTTGCAGGTGTTGGGCCTCACTGGGTATTTGGTTGTGGGCTGGACAAACTGAAAATGGGCTTGTCATCATGAATCTGTCTTTGTTTTGTTGTAAGAAATATGTGAATGACCCACTGTAAAAATAAGGAATGTTTGCCTAAAGCATAATATTCTGTATAAAAGAGATAGCTGGTTTCCATGAAAGGGAGCAGTCTCCTGAGAACATACACCGTGTTGTACTTCTAGGATACCTGTTGCTGGCTGCAGCCAATAAATTGATCTTTGAAGCCACCAAGAAGACTCTGTGTTTCTGTAGTCTGAGACAGGAAGAACTCGAGGTCATTGGGTGTGTTCCCTGGCACCGCTGGGTCCAATAAAACCCAGTACTTCAATTGGCGCCCAACGTGGGGCGATTTCAGCGGTACCGGTCCAAGCCAGAGGTCGTGAGGAGCTTCGTGTAAAATTCTGGAGGAAGGCCAACCACTTCATCGACCCCTGTATGTCGTTCGTGGTCCGAAAGTCTTTGCTGCGAGGTTCCCCGCGTCCCGACGGCTACGAAGGACTGCTGCCCTGACTATCGCCCTGTCTTGGACACTTTTATGATTTGTAGAGCGAGACAATAGACGAGTCTTCTGGTGACGTCATCGATACCTCAGTTAAGTATAAGTGGAGCGTCTCCCAGTCCTTAGTCTTGGTTCTTAGTTTTGGGTATCCCATGGGATCTTTGATTTGTTAGGATCTTTTGATTTGGAACTTGCAAGTACCAAAGCCGAAGGACTCGTGTATTCACGAGACTGTCGTATTCGATAATCCTTTGAAGTTTGAAGCTAGACTAGTGAGCGAAGATGCCTGGTCTTAGCAGACTTGGAAATTTGTTTTGTCTTGGTTGTAATAGGGATTCCCGATTGGAGGACTCGTGTCCGGTTCCTCCAATTGGAACTCCAACCTATGAGCTCTACGTGAAGCATGGAGTGGGCCCTATCACGTATAATAACGTATGGGTTAGGTACACAAGGAAAGATGGTGTCCTAAAGTGGCCCCAATATGGTAGTTTTGACACCGAAATTCTGGATAATTTAGAAGTTAGACTTTTTAAGAAGAAAGCCCGGCCGGCGATGTTTGACTCTTTCGCCTATGGCGAAAAGAAGCCAAACAGAAAGAAATTAAATTAGTAAAGAAGAATAAAAGAGAAAAGGGTATTTCAATAATGCAAGCTGCTATGCAGTATAAGGATGATGAAGAGGAACAAGCGAGTGAACAGCTGCACAGGCAACGTAAATTGGCAATTGATAAATGTTATCCAGTTTTGCCACCTCTTCAGCAAGATACAGTGAAGGAACTTGAGAAGGATCCTTTAATGTCTCATTTGTTGAATTCACCACCTCCTTATGCGCAGAGTGCTACAGCACCTCCGCAACCTTTAGTTGTACAACCCCCAGTTGTTGTACCTCCGGTTCTTCCACAACCACCAGCTGTTTTTCAGTTGGCACCTACTACTATGGCGCAGCCCCTCAAGGGCTGCCACCTTTACTACCTGTTCCATCTTTACTTCCTATGACTTTGCCCCCTGCATCTATTTCCCTCCACACTATCCCTTCTGACACTGCCTCTGCATTTGCTTTGTCTCCTCCTGTTTTTCCTCCTGTTCATTTGTCAACTTCTCCTTCTGTCCGACAGAGAATGACAAACACTGTTACTAGTATTTTGTCTCCTTTCTTTGGGTCACCGACTACGACCCCCGTTTTAGAGCGTAAACAATTGCGTAGCCAATTGCCCGATTCTAGAGAGAAGGAGTATTGGATCATTTGGCGCATAAATGGGTCACTGACCCTACAAGATATGAGTTAGAGTCTGTTATGGATGTCTTCCACCAATGGCAAGCACCGAAACAGAGATATGTTTTTGACAAAATGTGCGAAGTTCTTCTTGAAAGATTAAAAGATTGTGATATGGAGGCCAATCCGCCTGAGTTGTGTCGTGTACGGTTTGAGTTTTCCAAAGGCACGATTGTGGGTTCCGATATTGAGAAAGCAGTTGCGACATTATTATCATTTAGGAGTGAGGGTATTTCTCGACTGTTGTTTGAGCCAGAACCCTCTGTTAAAAGGAAGGTCAGACAGTATCCCATGAGAGAAGTTCCCCCAGTTTGGAAAGAAGGAGACCTAAATGCTGTTCCACCTATTCAGCCTCATTTTTAACGTGTGTGGGTACATGTTCCATGGAAGCGAACTGAAGTCCTGGCTCTTAAGCAGACTCTACCCGACCCCCGTAAAAACCCTGCAGGTTATTATAAGGAATTATCACAGACTGCAGACTCCTGTGTTATGAATTTAGCTGATATAGACATGTTGTTAGGAAATGTGGTCCCACAGCCTTTATGGAGAGTGATCCGTCACACGGATCATGCGCCGGAGTTAGGGGACACATGGATTAATATCAATGCGGCAAATGACAGACAAGTAGGCGGTGCTAAACCAGAGCCTTTAGTAGCAGACCTCCCTGGTAGGATCGTTACTTACATGAAGACTTTGATGCCTGCAATGCGTGTAAATTGGGATAAATTGTCTGCATGCAAGCAGAAGAAGGAGGAAAGTGTATCTGACTTCTTCACTAGGTTTGAAGAGACATTTATCGACCACAGTGGTCAGGATATGAGTACAGAAGGTGGTCAAAGGTTGTTTGTTGACAAGTTTGTGCATAATTTGCTTCCCGAATTGTGTAAAAAATTGAAAGATTCAGAGAGTTCTTGGGCCGTTTCCTCTTCAGCACAGATATTGGCTACTGCACAATACTACGAAAATAGAGATAAAGATGAGAAAGATAGAGCAGACAAGAAAACTAAAGAGTTAAAAACAAAGGTTCTTTTACAACAAGCGTATCCGCCTCGTAGTAATCAGCGTGACTATCAGCAACCTCAACAGTATCAGAGGAATTCGCAAAGGTTTGAGTATCCTCAACAACGTGCTCTGATAGGCCCTAACCAATGTTCATATTGTAAGGAAGAAGGTCATTTTAAATATAATTGCCCTATTTTGTTGCAGCGTATGAATGGTATTTCTGGCGCAAGAGGTCGAGGTGTTCCACAAGCACCTAGAGCTAGAGGACGCGGAAATTTCACCCAGAACGCGCGCCCATTTCCTCCTCAAAATTCAATGAATAGTTTTGATCAGCAGAATAACGCGTCTGGTAGGACGACTCAGTACTATGCTGATGACTACTATGCAGAAGGTGAGAGTATGGAAGGTGATGATTGCTAGGACAGCCATAGACAAAGAGAGGGAGTTGTTTCAGTTCCAGTAGATCAGAGTGGATCTTATATTGAGGTGATTACATCAGGTGTGTCAGAGCCTTTTCTGTTGGATAATGGTGCTACAAACAGTTCTATTATGCACTCTAAATTCCCTGGCGCACCTTTGTCTGGCGAAACTAATGTTTCAGTAGGTTTTTCTGGCGCCCCGGTTAGGAACCCGATTTCTAGCCCTATGTCTCTTTCTGTTGGACCTTGTGAAATCGAAGCACCACTTATTCTAACGACAGGTTGTGGTGAGAACTTGTTAGGATTGGATCTGCTGAAAAGATTGTATGCGACATTGTATTGTTCTCCTTCGGGAGTACAACTCACATTGGGTAAGACAGTGGTTTCACCAATATATTTGTCAAAGGACAAACTTCCAACAGAATTGTCGTTTCTCCCTGATATTCTTTGGGCTACTGGTCACAATGATGTAGGTCTTTTGGAAATACCGCCATATGTTGTAACGTTGAAAGCCAATGTTAAAATGCCGCGCATTCCCCAATACAAGATCTCTAATGAAGGTGAAAAAGCGTTGCTAGCGATCATTTATGATTTGATTGAGAAAAATGTAATTGAAGAGACAAGAGGTAATGTTTGCAATAGTCCTGTTTTACCTGTCTTGACGCGTACTGACTCTTCTCAGCCACCTGTTTACAGGTTTGTGATTGATCTTAGAGAGGTAAACAAGATAGTTGTGCCACAGTTTCCAGTCGTTCCCGATATCACTGCTTTACTGACAATGATTCCAGCCTCAGCCACTTGGTTCTCGGTGATTGACTTGAAGAATGCTTTCTTCAGCATCCCTATTGCCGTAGAGAGCAGGGATATTTTTGGATTCTGTTTAGGAGGCCGAAGCTTCCGATTTCAGAGAGCTCCTCAAGGTTTTTGTGAAAGTCCTTCTATCTATAGTCAGGCTCTGAAGTCTCAGCTTGACACTCTTGTGTTACCTGATGGCGCTACCCTTCTACAGTACGTCGATGATTTGTTAGTTGCTGCAGATACTAAGGAGATTTGTAAAGAAGCCACTTTGTCATTGTTGCGTCATTTGTCTGATTTACACCACAAAGTGTCTCTTTCCAAGTTACAGTATTGTCGACAAGAAGTGACCTATTTAGGTCACCTCTTATCGAAAGAGGGAAGAAGATTGACCCCAGAAAGAATTCAGGCAATTGCAAAATTAAGTGTGCCAATGACACAGAGAGAAGTGCGTGCTTTCTTAGGTATTACATCCTATTGCAGACAATGGATACCGAATTTTTCATTGATGGCTAAACCTTTGGTAGCATTGACCTATAAAGACACGCCGAATCCCCTTCCTTGGTCCGAAGATTGTCAGAAAAGTTTTCCGAATTGCGTGATGCATTGTGTTCGGCTCCTGTGTTGGGTACCCCGACTACAGCAAGCCCTTTACGCTGTATGTCCATGAGAGAGAAGGATGTGCATTATCAGTGTTAACACAGTCTTTTGGGGACAAGCAACGTCCATGTGCATATTTCTCGTCGATTTTGGACCCGGTAGCTAGAGCGTTGCCGAGTTGTTTGAGAGCCACAGCGGCAGCAGCTGTTTCTATTCGACAGTCTGCTGGTTTGGTGATGAATAATACGCTGGTCGTGATGGTCCCACATGCAGTGGATATTTTGTTAAACAGGACCAAGACACAGCACTTAACTAGTGCTCGATTGTCAGGTTACGAGTTGACACTTTTAGCGAGCCATGTGCACATAAGAAAATGCAACACGCTGAACCCAGCTACATTGTTGCCAATTATAACAAAGACAGATGTTCCGGAACAGCATGATTGCTTTCTTAGGACAGAAGAAGAAACGAAAGGGAGAGTAGATCTTAGGGACACTCCTCTTGTAAAGTGTGATGGTACCTTATGGGTGGATGGGTCATGCTTCAAGCTTCCGAATGGTGATACGACTGCGGCATATGCTGTCACGACTTTACATACGATTGTTGAAACTGCACGTATCCCACATAATTCAGCTCAAGCAGCAGAGTTGACTGTACTTATGAGAGCGTGTGTATTATCAAAAGGAATGAAAGTGACCATATATACCGATAGCCAGTATGCGTTTGGTGTGGCCCATAGTTTTGGACGCTTGTGGAAGGAACGTGGGTTCCTCACGTCTCACGGTACGAAAATACAGCATGGTCAATTGGTGAATGAGCTCCTGGAGTCACTTACTTTGCCATTGCAAGTCGCGATTGTGAAATGCAGTGCACATAAGAAGATCACTGACGACGTTGGTCGCGGTAATATGTTTGCTGATGTAGTTGCGAAAGAAACAGCAAGAGATGTGATGAGTCGAATGTATGTTGCGGGCCCTGCAAGATGGATTGGTGACGTTGGAATGTGTGAAGATACGATAGAGAGTGTGAAGTCCATCCAAGCTGAAGCTACGGAGAAGGAATTAAGTACGTGGAGAGAGAGTACGGGTAAATTGGATGCAAATGGTTGTTGGGTTGAATTGTCAGAGCATCAGCGATGGTTGTTACCCGATACATATGTGCTTGCAGTGGTTACAATGGCACATGGGATGGCCCACATCAGTGTGAAAGGAATCTGTAAGTTATTGGCTCCAGTGTGGCAAAATGCTGGAATTCCCAAATGTGCAGAGAATGTGGTCAAAAATTGTATGGTTTGTTTGAAATACAATCCTGGTAAGGGAACCCCAACTCCAGCTGGTCATTTTGCGCCTCCAACGTATCCGTTCGAGGTTTTGCAGCTAGATTTCATCCACATGGAGAGGTGCAACAATTTGAAATACGTACTCGTTGTTGTTTGTGCCTTTTCAAGATGGGTAGAGGCATATCCTCTGAAAGATAATACTGCCTTGTCCACAGCGAAAGCCCTTCTCAAAGAGTTCTTCCCTAGGTTTGGTTTGCCGAGAATGGTGTGGAGTGATAATGGGGGTGAATTTGTGGGTCAAGTGATGAAACGAGTGTGTGAAGGTTTAGGAATCCGGCAGAAATTTCACGCTGCAAATCATCCCCAATCAGCTGGATTAGTTGAGTGCTATAATGGCACTCTTAAACTAAAACTGGCCAAGATACAAGCAAGCTCTGGCCTTAAATGGCCTGATGCGTTGCCATTAGCACTGTTGTCAACTAGGATGACCGTACATTCCCGAGTAGGACTTAGTCCTCATGAGATAGTGTTTGGTCGCCCGGCTAACATATGGGGAGTGCCGAGGCCAACGAAATTCAGCGAGATTGAACACCCTGTACTGCTTGATTACTTGCATGATTTGACGGCTAAATTGCGTGTTTTACACCAACAGGTTCATAATACACTGCCTCAGGCTTCTAAAGATCCAGGGCATGCAATCAATCCCGGATCGTGGGTGTTAATCAAGAACTTTCAGCGGACAAAGAACGATCAGCCCCGCTGGATTGGCCCCTATTTGGTGATTTTGTCCACAAGATCTGCAGTGCGAGTACAAGGGAAGAAAAACTGGATCCACGGCGTACACTGTAAGAGGGTCCCTTTGCCTCTACCATATGACCGGTGGGTCCAGGAGGGAATTGCTGACTCGGAAACTGAAACAGTGCCTCGTTTTCTGCCTTTTAGTGACGCACGCGTCACAGGGACAAATTCTGAGCGAGAAAGTGACGATCTTCTCCAAAGAGCAATACCATCACCACTTCGATTGGACACTACTGAGCCTGAACTTTTGTTTTGCGACCAGACATTGCCTGGAAAAAGCCGTTATAACTTGCGACCGAGAGTCATGGACAAATAAAATGAAATTTTGGTCCTCCCATCCGAAAACCTGTTTTTGAACCACCATCCGGGTTCAGCTGTAGGGTCGTGGTGAAAAGACTTGAGTGTGTAGCCTGCGGACACAAGGTCTACGGGTCTGGTTTGCTCTAGGGCGTTCCCTGGGACATTCAGAAACACTCTCAAGTGAAGAAAACCAACCGCCGCGAGCAGCACGTTAGAGGATGGAGCCTTTTCAGATGGAGAGACCTGTTGAAAGAATAAGTTTCAAGAGGAAAATATGTGCAACCATGAGCAGAAAATGTTTTTTAATTATGTGTCTTTGTATTTTACTTAGTTTAATGATGTCTTTAGTGGGGTATACCATATTCTCTTTTCAAGTGACATCTGCACCCACTGTACAGCCCATGCCTTCCTCTACTATCTCCTCACATTCTTTTCACCCTCTACCTGAACACGAGTCCGTTAGAAGATTAGAGTTTATGAACAACTCCTTTGTTCAGCTCTTACACCAACACCAGCTAGTAGTGAACAGAACCAACTGTTGGGTGTGTGGCCTTATGCCTCATACTACTGAGAAAGGTATTCCCTACCTAGTGCTGCCATTCAGCTACAATGGTTCTGTGTGGGCATACCGAACGATGTTCATCTATGCTCGCGAAATCCACCCCTACGTTCCGTCAAAGACAACCCAAAGAATAGTGCTCTAGTTAAGGGGATAGTCGACATAATAAGGGGAACTAGTTCCTACGAAACTATCCCGGAAGATGAGACACTAGCGTATATTGGATGGAACGTGACTGGATATGGAGCGAGTCTGAGCGAGAACCAGCAAGCAAAAAGATCCGCTCCAATTTGGATTGTACCCCATCAGGGTCATCTATGTCTGCAAGGTAATGGCAAGAATCCAAGAGCTCAGTTACAGAAGAGTATCTGCACTGAAACGTATATTTTTGCGTCTCAGACTTCCCCTTTGTTCTTAGCAGCTAGGGGTACCTACTTTATCTGCCATGATAGGGCCTACACGTGGTTGCCCCCTGACTTCTCGGGCACATGCTTCGTTTCATTCCTGTTGCCTCCCACCTACACAGCTGCGGCAGATTACCATAAGATAAGAAGAATTAGGGGTGTCTTCAGCAAGGAAGACACTGCAGGACAAGAAGCGGGAGACTTCTTTAGGGGTTTTCTGCCGTTCTGGGGACCTATGGCTAACAACAGGAATGTGAGGCAATTGACGCGAGTGGTTGAATCCACCATAGTCGAAACTGTCGGTGCCCTTAATAATTTGACTGCTGAGCTCCAGTCGGACCGCCTTATGACCCTGCAGAACAGGGTCGCGTTAGACATCCTACTTGCAGACCGTGGTGGGGTATGTAGAGTGATCCAATCCAGTTGTTGCATTTTCATTCCAGATAACGCTCCAACAGTGTACCAGGCCATCTCCAAACTACATAGGATCTCTAAATCCATCCATATAGATGAAGGAGACTGGTCGTTGATGGGATGGTTCTGGGAACTGTTATCCACCTGGGGATGGAAAGTTCTGATGGTCATTGGGATACTTCTAGCCATCCTTTTCCTGTTTTGTCTGTGCATACAGTGTGTTCCTGCCATATGCGGCCTATGTGTTACATCATGTGTAAGGAAACATGTATCAAGGGACGAGCTAAGTAATAGGATGATGCTACAGCAACATCTCAATGAATTCATGAACATAGACCTAGACTCAGATTAGCATGAGTGTAAGTAAATTGCCTATGTAAGGGCAAAAGGAGGGTCTGTGGTACTGAAAATTCTGGACCTGTGTCATTAACATCATTGTAACATGACGATTTTGGTATCAGCAGACCGGTAATGACAGGTATGCTATATCTGAGTATTTGCGTCATATTCGAGTGACGGGATCACTCTAATATTAACGATTCCCTTGTGAACCCTCGGGTTCCATTTTGTGTACGGCAGCCATTTTGTGGTTGCCCTCACATAAGGCAATGTCTCAAGCCAAAACGCGCCTTAGGGGACACGTACACTTTCAGTGACCTGGGCAAGCTGACTCCACTGTCCAGAGCCAGAACCTGTTCGGCCAGTTTTAGTTCCCAGTGGCCGATCGAGATTAGGGGCCCAGGTGCAGCATGCCATAAACCCTTCATTGCACACATCTATATCTAAATCTTATTCACACCTGTCACTGCTCTTTCTTTATGACCTGCTTTACGAGGAGGAGGTGCCCGGTTTTATTAGGGGTCCAGATTATATCTGTTGCAGGTGTTGGGCCTCACTGGGTATTTGGTTGTGGGCTGGACAAACTGAAAATGGGCTTGTCATCATGAATCTGTCTTTGTTTTGTTGTAAGAAATATGTGAATGACCCACTGTAAAAATAAGGAATGTTTGCCTAAAGCATAATATTCTGTATAAAAGAGATAGCTGGTTTCCATGAAAGGGAGCAGTCTCCTGAGAACATACACCGTGTTGTACTTCTAGGATACCTGTTGCTGGCTGCAGCCAATAAATTGATCTTTGAAGCCACCAAGAAGACTCTGTGTTTCTGTAGTCTGAGACAGGAAGAACTCGAGGTCATTGGGTGTGTTCCCTGGCACCGCTGGGTCCAATAAAACCCAGTACTTCAATAGTGCAGTGACAGTGCATTTAAACAACGTTTTACTTCCCAGGCAATGATACCATGTAGTAACTGCTGGCATACTGTCCATAGCCATCGTTGCACTGCCTGTGTACATCATGTGCCCCTGTGATTGAGACATGTATATCCAACTGTGTAATGCACGGATATGTTGCATGTGTAGTAATGGCATTCTCACTTTGTTATCCTCACAGGTTGATGCCCACCAGAAGCAGAAGATATGGCTGACCATCGTCCGGGCAGTGAGATCCGTGGGGGTCTACAAGCGCCGGATCCGCAACTGCCAGAAGAGGTGGCAGGACCTTCGGGGCTGGACCCGGAGGATCGCACGGGTCCAGCTGAAGCTGTCGCCTCCTCGCAGGAGGGCGGACACCGGACCCTGACCCCCACATGCTGAGGATCCTGGCGGTGGTCTTCCCTGATCTGGATGGGCAGCTGAAGGCCAGAGAGCAGCAAGGAGGGGGTGAGTCCATGTCTGCATTGTGAACTATGTCTGCCATGCTATGTGCCCTCCTCTGGCCTGGTTAAACTTCCACAGTACATCAGTCTTGTGGTCCAGGACCCATGTCCCTCTATTGTGCACTGCCCACTCCTCATCTGATACCCAGGTGTGGCCCTTACAGTCAGGGTATTGTGTCACTTGGGTACTGTGTCCTTGCAGTTTGCTTGACTCAAGGTGGGGGACAGCATCTGTTCCCCTAACTGTGGTGGGCATCATGGGTGGGTCCATTGCTTACACATTGCCTGTGTTCTGACATGTGTTCTGCGTGTCATTTTGATATGTGGCCCAATTGCTGAGCTGATCCACCACATGTGCCTGGGGTATCTGGCACACACTCATGCTGCGGGTGTGAACAATGTTTGTGCCCCAGGAGTGTGTATATAACGTGTGTCACACATACTTAGCCAGCTGCCTACTGTCCAGGGCTCATCCCTCATTCATGTGGGACAGGACAGTCATGCCTACTCCAGGCCATACAATACACTCTGTACTCCCACTGCCGTGTATCAGCTGACACGTTTTGCTCAGTGATTTGTCCCCTCAGGTGTCTGCCTCTGTGTCAGTGTGCTGTGGCTTCGTTGTCAGGTCTGCTGGGGTGTTCCTCGGTTGGGGCTCCGCATGCCACCGGAGATGTGACCATAGGAGATGATACATGTGTGACACATAGGTGTTTGATCACCTGACCGTGCAGACTGGGGTATGCAAATATGAGGTTCAGGCAGCTGTTTCCCATTCACAGCAGATTGTGATGTGCTCAGGTGCAGAGGGTAGTGTTACAGGTCTCCCATATGTCCAAAGGGTATGACCTGGACAGATGAGGGTACAGATGATGTGGTGTGTGGGGGATGTACATGTGCACTTGTTCAGCTCCAGGACTTGCATTCCCCATGATCTACTATTGTGACACAGTGCAGAGTGTTGTTGTCTGGCTGCCCTGCCCATGTGACTGGAGACAGTGATGTATGACTTAGCAGGCATGGCTGTGCCATGGCATGTGACTTCCTATTAGTGATCCTGCAGGGGAGTGACATGTGCTACATGCACACCATTGTGGCAATGGCTATCAGGACATGGGTGCATCATGGTGTCTGTCGCTGGTATGCATCACATGCATTTCCTATTTGACTCTGGGCATCCCTTTCATCCGGACACCTGCACTGACTCAGTGGCAAGAGTTGTGATGTGTGCATGTCCACATGCTTCACCGGGTTCTCTGCACTGTCCAAATACTGTGTAGGTGGTGCATGTGTCCACACTGGGGTATTGCCATCCAACAGACACCAGACAGATGGGTGCAAGGCCAGGTGGGATGTGAGTGCCATGGTTGACCATCAGACTGACAATTGACTTCTCCTGTTCTGTTTGTGCAGTTTTAGCAATGTTCAACTAAGGATGCCAGGGCTTGCTCTGTAATGTGCTGTGCTTACTGTGGTGTGTGCGTTCGGTGCAGGTGACTGATGTCTGTCTGTTTCCCTATTGATTGCAGGTACATCCACGGCCACAGGAGGGGACAGCTCCACGGACCAGGAGGAGCCGCAGAGCCAGACTGGGTCAGCAGCCGAGGAGTGGTCGGAGGGACCCAGTGGCACGGAGGGCGAGGGGAGCCACACCGAGGAGTCCTCAGCACCATCCACCTCAGCTGAGGACCAGAGCAACTCGGATGATGACTCCCTTATGGAGGCGGGTGTCAGCAGCCACCACACCCCAGCTAGTGTTGCTGTCCCCGCCACCACCACCACCACCACCGCCCTCCCGTCGGCTCCCATTCCCGAGGTCCATGGAGGCTCCCATGTTCGGGAGCGTGTCTCCTTCGGGCCAGGCACCGCACCCCTGCCCCTGTGTCCCCTGCTGCCCTGAGTGAGGAGTCTGTGTACCTCCTCCGCCAGCTCCATGTAGGACAGACAGCGATGCTGAGTGTCCTCCATGCACACACCAGTCTGTTGACTCAGCTGGTGTCATTCATGGAGGGCATCTGATCGGGCATGTCTGACCTACAGAGGGGCAATAGGTCCATGGACTCCTCCCTGACGGCAGCAGTGTCCCTCCTCCGACAGTCCCTCACCCCTCCTGCCTCTGCCCCATCCACACTCCCCAGCACCTTACCCGTCCCAAGCACACACACACTGGCACAGGCACACACCAGCACAGACACATGCAGCACACAGACACACACGCCACAAACAAGGCGCACACGCACGCACCGTCAGGGGACTGCAACCACACTCACAGGGGATGGGGCACAGGCACAAACACACGCATCCACAAGCACTGCGCAGTCCTCAGTTGCCTCTCCCTCCAAAGACCCTCCCTTGCCTCACCTGCAACCCCAAAGACACAGCGGCTCTTCCTCTGTGACCTTGGCCTCTTCCCCTCCGACCCAGCTGATCCAGCATTCAGGGGGAAGAGGAAGCCCACCCACACGGAGCGGAGTGCCCCTGGCCCCCGGACACCATCCCCCAGGCGCAGACCGACTGAGGCCCCCACCCGCAAGTCCCCCGGTCCCAGAAGAGCAAGACCCCGCCGCCGCCCTGCAGCTCCAGGCACCAAGTCTCCTTCCTCCATCCCTCAGGCCCCCACGCCACAGGTGCCCCACCACACCCTGCCCCAGGTTCCCCACCCACAGATACACCATCCCCAGAAGGGTCAGGCCTTCTCCCCCTGCCACTTGCTCTTCCGGCCCCACACCCCCGCTGCGCTTGTCTGTACCACTGATGTGGTGAGGGTGTCCTCCCCCTCTGTCCTGCCCACCTTACCTGATCCCCATTCTCCTCCCCTGGAGGTGGGCACTGCAGTGGAGTCCACTATCACCCTGTCTGACTTGGGCACTGCAGTGGCGGACCTGTCCACTCCATCTGCAGGGTCCACTGCAGTTGTGCCGGCACCCACAACATCTGAGTCATGCCCCCAGTTGTGCCGGCACACACCATGTCAGACACCTCCACTGCAGTTGTCAGTGGCTCTCCAGCACCCACCACCCCTTCCCTGCCTCCTCCTGGTGAGCCCTGATCCTGTCCCTGCGGTGCCTGGCCTGCCCCCCGTATGCCCCTCCTAGGGGATTGTCCCCGGTTGTGATCAGTGCAGGCATGCGTAGGGTGACATCTGCCACTGTCACCCTGTATAGACTTCCTTGATGGACTGGCCATTGGCCTTTGTTGATAACTTGCAGTTCTTCCAAGTTTTGAACCCACATGCTGAATAAAGCAACTTTCTGTTCTCTCGTGGTTTTGCTTCTGATGTACATGATGTTGATGATGCTAACCGTGCCCTTGCTGCAGTGATGGTGATTTTGGACTCATGAAAATGAAGTGTTACTGTGCAGGAACCCATGTGTTCCAGGGGGACAGTGTCCTATCCTGTGGTGAATCCATGTCGTCCTTAGCAGCATCTGAGGGTGTCATGTATTCAATATTTGGCAATGGGATTTCCTAATTACATTAGCAATGTCACATCTGTGGGTTCCACCCATGCACATCTGTTGTGTTTGCCATTGTTCAATTAGTCTAGTTCCCTGACCGTGTGGCCATCTCCACTGGACATGCAGGTTTGGGCATCAATGGGGAAGGACTCTTCTGTGTTGTCAGTGCAACTTGCTATACATGTGTGTTTGTCAGGGTCTAAATCCCTTTTGCTGTCTGAACCACACAGGAGCAGAATGACGCTAGGTCCCAATACCCTTCTCAGAACCAACCCTGCTAGGTCTTTTAGTATTCCATTGCAGGTAAGTTCTAAGGGGGAAAAGGGGTTGGGGACAGAGAAGAGACTGCTCCAATATTCTGCCTGTTCAGCTACGTCTTCTTCTTCTTACTGGACTGCAACATTAACATGTAAAAACCTTTATTTATTGTGCCTTTTAACTTACTGTTTTTCTATGGTGTATAAATAACTTATCTTACCAGAATGTTTACTGAAGCTTACTTCTCTTCTACTTCTCATGTATTGTTTGCTAGGTTGTATGAGAAGTCTTCACTCAGATCTCTTTCCTTTTCGTTCTCAGGTACAATCTGCACTTGATCCTGCTATTCCTTAATGTAAGAAAGATAAGGTAAGTATTTATTTCTGTATTCCTAATTTATGTATTATTTGGGTTTCTCTTTCTTTCTATTAACTCACTGTTAAGAGACTGGAGTGGGCCTTGAACTGGGGTTTCTGTAGTAGGATGACTGGTTTTCTGTCTTTAATTAGTTTTTAAACAATGCTTCAGAACTTAGGTTAAATGTTAAAAGGAAGCGTTCCTTTTATTCAGGCCTTTGGTTTTAATGTTTGCTGGAAGCACTGCCATACGTGAGGAGAACATTACTGGAGTTCTTTAACACATGGCATGAGAAAGAAACATGCCGGGCCTTTGACCCTGACTTCACCTTTTAATTAATTCTCAGAAGAGTGAACAAGTTTCAGTCTAAGAAGACACTGCGTGTTGAAAGGTCACGCCTGCGTCTGACAGATTCTGGAACAGCTGAAAAAGACAGCTGATTCAAAAAGCTTTTTATTTAATCTTCTCAGCTAAGGAAAGCAATTACTGAAAAAGTATTTCCAGTTTTCAAACGAAGGAAAATATATTCTGACTTGTTTCCTTTTTCTCTTTAAATAGAAATTTACCTCTGACACAATAACCTTTTCTCACAGAATGTTTTATATTAGCTACAAGTTTAACACTAACCTGATTAGTGAGGGAATGTAGTTCCGACGAAGCTAACCCCGATTTTATCGCAACTACCCTAACTGACTTCCACGACGCTGGGAAAACAGGTGCTCTTCAAATTATTTCTTCAGTGAAGTGCACAGTGGAATGTTGAAGCACACTTCACCTGATGTCATGAAGCCTAAAAGACTAGACTGCTAACAGTGGTGTGCTGTCGCAGTATGTGCATGTTGGCAGCCATCTTGGAGTTCCATCGGTGCCAACAAGCACTCCAGCTTGAGGGATTATCTGACTTTTGGTAAGTTTGTAGGGGAAAATGGTAGCCAGCATACAGTTAGAAGGAGGAAACCTCCCGTGAGTCCTGACAGTACCCCCTCCCAACGGGGTTTCCTCCGGTCGTGGTTTGGCAGGGAATTTGGCATGAAAGGCTCTAATTAAACGGGGGCATGGACATTAGTACTCTTTTCCCAGGAACGATCATCAGGTCCATAACCTTGCCAATCAATGAGGTAGAAAATTTCATTGCGGATGAGTTTTGAATCCAAAATTCGTTTAACTTCGTACTCCGCCTCACCATTAACCATCAGAGGATCAGGAGGGAAACCCTACGCAACCCGGTTGAATTGGTTTAAGGAGAGAAACATGAAATACTGGATGAATTTTGGTAGAACCAGGAAGAGATAGTTGATAAGTGACTGGATTTATGACCTTCTCAATTGGATAAGGACCCATAAAGCGAGGCTGAAATTTACGGGGACCTTTGAGTCTGAGATTTTTGTACTCAACCAGACTAAGTCTCCTACATGAAGCTCAGGTTCTTTTTTACGTTTTCGGTCAGCGAAGTGTTTGTAACGATCCTTCGCGATCGACAAATTCTGGGTTACTGAGTGATGAATTTTAGTTAACTGTCGGGCAATATCTTGAACAGCAGGAACATTAATATCATCAAAATTAGCATGAGAATTGGGATGTCTGCCTGAGTTTATAAAGAAAGGGAGTGGCCAGTGGATACATTTAGAGCATTATTGTGAGCATACTCCGCAGTCCATAAGTGGTCAGGCCAGTCACCCTCCTCATCTAACAAATAAAGTCTGAGGTGTTGTTCTAGGTCTTGGTTAATGCGTTCAGTCTGACCATCAGTTTCTGGGTGAAAACTGGTGGAATAACGATGGTCAATATTAAGGCCTTTGATGTAAGCCTTCCAAAATCGTGATAGGAACTGAGAGCCCCTGTCTGAAGCGAGGACCCTAGGAATCCCATGAAGGCGAATAACATGTTGATTGAAAAGTTGGGACAATTGTTTAGCAGTGGGTGTACCTTTGAAGGGTATATAATGTGCCATCTTACTAAAAGTGTCGACAACTACAAGAATGGTATCATACCCATGGGAAGAAGGTAGATCAACAATCAAATCTAAGGAGACTGTGTGCCAAGGATATGGGGGGTTGGCATGGGTTGTAGGAGACCTTTAGGAGCTTGTCTGTCCGATTTTCCCCGTGCACAAATTTCACAGCCTAACACATATTGACGGACGTCTCGGCACATGTATGGCCACCAGAAACGACGTTTGAGTAATTCTTCGGTTTTCACAACACCTTTGTGGCCAGCCAGAGGGTTGTCGTGACATTCCTGCATTGCCTTCAGCTGAAGCTCCTTGGTGGGTAAATACAGGGTGGTACCTAAATAGGGGAGGCCATTGCGAATGAAACGTTGTGGATCTTCTGTGGCCCAGTTCTCCATTTCAAGGTCGGTCATCAAATTTCGAACGTGATGTTCAAAGGTTCTAAGGAGATAGTTCCAATGAATTTTCCATCAGGTATGATTTG
The DNA here is from genome assembly GCA_963921515.1 of Calotriton arnoldi. Lineage (NCBI taxonomy): Eukaryota > Metazoa > Chordata > Amphibia > Caudata > Salamandridae > Calotriton > Calotriton arnoldi. Next base: position 140,114 of record CAWUFW010017412.1, read on the forward strand.
CTGGTTTTCAATGACTGAAGTTTGATTTTCTGTGTCGAGTCTAGAGAGGACATCAGCCTTTCCATTCTTGGATCCGGGACGAAAAGTGATAACAAAATCAAAGTCCGCGAAGTAAAGAGACCAACGCAGCTGACGTGGTGTGAGAGTTCGAGCAGATCGCAAAAATTTTAGGTTGCGGTGGTCCGTAAACACCGTTACAGTGTGTTTTGCCCCCATTAAGTAATGCCTCCAATCTTTGAAGGCATCTTTGATTGCCAAGAGTTCTTTTTCTGTAATCGTATAGTTGCATTCCGCAGGAGTTGAGTTTGCGGGACCGATATGCCACCGGGTGTAACTGTCCCGTGTCCTTGTGCCTCTGAGAAAGTATTCCCCCGATGGCTAGGTCCGATGCGTCTGTCTCCAAATAAAAAGGCTCAGAGGGATCTGCATGAAGCAGCACCGGTGCTGTGGTGAAACTGTCCTTCATCAACTGAAAAGCTTCTTCTGCTTCTTCTGACCATTGGAACGGAACTCCTTTCTTCAGAAGACGAGTCAGCGGAAGTATCTTATTGGAGAATCCATTAATGAATCGTCTGTAAAAATTAGAGAATCCGATAAAGCTTTGAACCTCTTTGATACTGGTAGGAGATTTCCAGTCTGTTATCGCCTTCACTTTTTGCTCATCCATTCGAACTCCTGCAGGTGATAACACAAAACCTAGGAATTCTACTGTATCTGTGTTGAAGAGGCATTTCTCCAATTTAACGTATAGAGAGTTCTCTCGTAGACGTTGTAAAACTGCTCTGACCTGGTTGTGATGTTCTTCAACCGTGTTGGAATAAATCAGGATGTCATCTATGTATACTATAGCGCATCGGTCAATGAATTCACTTAAAACATCATTGATAAAGTACTGGAAGGCCGCTGGTGCGTTACAGAGACCATATGGCATCACAAGATACTCATAAAGGCCAAATTTGGTCCTGAACGCAGTCTTCCACTCGTCGCCTTCCCGGAGTCTAATCAAGTGGTACGCTCCTCGTAGGTCTAGGCGAGTGTATATCTTTGCTTCCTTCACTTGATCAATTAGTACTGAAATGAGAGGCAATGGATAACGATTCTTCACAGTTATCCTGTTAATCGCTCTAAAGTCAATACAAGTCCTGAGATCTCCCCCTTTTTCGGCACGAAAAAGTGGGGAAGAGACAGGGGACTGCGACGGTCGGATAAATCCGTTCTCCAGATTCTTAGCTAGGTATTCCTTCAAATGGATGTTTTCCTTCTCCGTTAATGCGTAAACTCTGCTGCATGGTAGATTAGCCCCTGGTTCTAGATCAATTTTGCAGTCATAGGGCCTGTGGGGGGTAACGTCTCTGCCTTTTTCTCATCAAAGACGTCTGCAAAGTCTTGGTATTCATCTGGTATCATGGTAGTTTGGATCGCACATACCGAACCTCCACCTTCACACAATTGGGTGGCAGCGCAGATTACAGAAGAATGTGTCTGGTCGTCGAAACAATTTTTGGTGCAGTAGTCTGAATTTAATTGAATAGTTCGGGCTCCCCAATCAATTAACGGGTTGTGTTCCGTTAGCCATGGTAGACCTAGAATCAGTTGAAATTGGGGCGTCTATTAAATTAAATTGCAAGGTCTCTTGGTGTCCTTCGACAGTAGTCATGTGTACCAATTCAGTATGACTGGTTATGGGCCCTGAAGTTAAATCCGTACCATCCACCGCTCTGACCTTCTCACTTTTCTCCTTCTTGATAGCTTGTAAACCGATCAGGCTAGCGAATTTGTGGTCGGAGAAATTACCTGTTGCCCCAGAATCTACCATGACGATGATTCCTGTCAAAACCACATCTCTAAACCTTAAGGTCACAGTCATAACCAAATGGGGAGAGGAGACTTGTAGTGTGTTTGCCAATTGGTGATTTGTTGGAGTCGTTTTCCATTCGCATCCACAGGTCCAACTCCCTTACCTGTGGTGCCTCTAGTTTTCCTTCTCCTTAGCAGGCAACTTTGGTCTTTTTAAGCAATTCTTGACAAAATGTCCACTTCTTCCACAATATAGGCACAGTTTGTTCAGCCTTCTCTTTTCTTTTTCTTCTTTAGAGAGTGGACCTCTGACTACACCGATTTGCATGGGTTCAATTCCCGAAGAACTCTCTACTGTCCGTGTGGATTCTGTTTTGACACGGTCAAAGCGAGGAACACTTGGTCTAAGCTCCTTCCGCCGTTCTCCTTTCCGCTCACTTTGCCGATAATCGATCTCTAAGGTTAAATCCACTAAGGCAGAGATGTCGGTGGGTCGATTAGGGATTTGAGATAGAGCGTCCTTCAATTCCTCTCGCAATCCTCTATAGAATACTGCTGCTCTTTTATCCTCGGGCCAGTTGGTCTCGACCACTAGTTTATTAAATTGGGCTAGGTAAGACACGAGTTCTCGGTTTCCTTGCTTTAATTCCAACAGTTCGTTGTCTGAAGCTTGAGATGCTGTTCTTCTATCAAAAATTCGGAGAAATTCCTTCTTGAAGTCATCTAAACTGTACAAAATTGGGTCATCCTTGGTTACTAGTGGCATGGACCATGAGGCGGCGTCCCCACTAAGGTAGGACAAGATAAACGCCACTCGGGATTGAGCATCGGGGAAGATCGTTGGACGGCACATAAAATGCAGAGAGCATTGGGTCAAAAAAATTTGCGCTTTCTGCGGGTCTCCATTAAATCGCTCTGGAGGGGCAAGAGGAATTACTGGGGATAATGAGTGGATTACTTGTGTGGGGGCAAAGGATGAAGTGCTGATGTTAGGACTCTGGGTTTCAAAGGATGCGGTGCTTGGCCTAGATCCCAAAGCTGGTGTTCCCGTTTTAAAGGTTATTATCTCCTGTCTTAGTATTTTATTTTCCTCTCTGACTGCCTCCAAGTCCCTTTGTATATTACTCAAAATCTCGCCCAAATTTTTTAAATCAAGTCCTTCTGCCATTCTGCTCAGGTGCTTGTACCAACGTGGGCACTTCACTCTGTCAGGGTCTAAATCCCTTTTGCTGTCTGAACCACACAGGAGCAGAATGACGCTAGGTCCCAATACCCTTCTCAGAACCAACCCTGCTAGGTCTTTTAGTATTCCATTGCAGGTAAGTTCTAAGGGGGAAAAGGGGTTGGGGACAGAGAAGAGACTGCTCCAATATTCTGCCTGTTCAGCTACGTCTTCTTCTTCTTACTGGACTGCAACATTAACATGTAAAAACCTTTATTTATTGTGCCTTTTAACTTACTGTTTTTCTATGGTGTATAAATAACTTATCTTACCAGAATGTTTACTGAAGCTTACTTCTCTTCTACTTCTCATGTATTGTTTGCTAGGTTGTATGAGAAGTCTTCACTCAGATCTCTTTCCTTTTCGTTCTCAGGTACAATCTGCACTTGATCCTGCTATTCCTTAATGTAAGAAAGATAAGGTAAGTATTTATTTCTGTATTCCTAATTTATGTATTATTTGGGTTTCTCTTTCTTTCTATTAACTCACTGTTAAGAGACTGGAGTGGGCCTTGAACTGGGGTTTCTGTAGTAGGATGACTGGTTTTCTGTCTTTAATTAGTTTTTAAACAATGCTTCAGAACTTAGGTTAAATGTTAAAAGGAAGCGTTCCTTTTATTCAGGCCTTTGGTTTTAATGTTTGCTGGAAGCACTGCCATACGTGAGGAGAACATTACTGGAGTTCTTTAACACATGGCATGAGAAAGAAACATGCCGGGCCTTTGACCCTGACTTCACCTTTTAATTAATTCTCAGAAGAGTGAACAAGTTTCAGTCTAAGAAGACACTGCGTGTTGAAAGGTCACGCCTGCGTCTGACAGATTCTGGAACAGCTGAAAAAGACAGCTGATTCAAAAAGCTTTTTATTTAATCTTCTCAGCTAAGGAAAGCAATTACTGAAAAAAGTATTTCCAGTTTTCAAACGAAGGAAAATATATTCTGACTTGTTTCCTTTTTCTCTTTAAATAGAAATTTACCTCTGACACAATAACCTTTTCTCACAGAATGTTTTATATTAGCTACAAGTTTAACACTAACCTGATTAGTGAGGGAATGTAGTTCCAACGAAGCTAACCCCGATTTTATCGCAACTACCCTAACTGACTTCCACGACGCTGGGAAAACAGGTGCTCTTCAAATTATTTCTTCAGTGAAGTGCACAGTGGAATGTTGAAGCACACTTCACCTGATGTCATGAAGCCTAAAAGACTAGACTGCTAACAGTGGTGTGCTGTCGCAGTATGTGCATGTTGGCAGCCATCTTGGAGTTCCATCGGTGCCAACAAGCACTCCAGCTTGAGGGATTATCTGACTTTTGGTAAGTTTGTAGGGGGAAAATGGTAGCCAGCATACAGTTAGAAGGAGGAAACCTCCCGTGAGTCCTGACAGTGTTGGATCTGTGCTGTTGATTTCGTTGACATTCCCATGACCAGGCTGATGTGACGGGAGCCTTCATTTGGTGCTAATTGTTGACTGTGTGACCAAGTGTTCTGCTGACATGATGGAGCCCTACTGATGCGACATATGGCACAGCTTTCCTCACACAGGAGTGGAGTCCCCTCATGGCAGTGTGTACTCCTGTGACATCTCGTGCGCCCAAGGTGTGTGTTGTATGAGCATGTGTGTGTGTTCACTTCCATGCTGCTGTGCATGCTGGGATCCCTAGTGATGTTCCTGTTTGTGATGCTTGCTGAGTTGAGCTATGTTCCCCCAAAGACTTCTCCCTGGGTTCTCTGTGATGTGGGTGCATGGCACATTACTGATCATCAGGGTGTCACCCATAGGTGTGTTTGCTGTCAGGGCTGAGTTTGTGGGCAGACGCTGATGTGTCACAGTCCGGATTCCCCTTTGCACTTGTTGTTTACACCTGTCATGTGATTTCTGGTTTGTGTTAGCTTTCATTGGTTGTGACACGTTGTGTGTGTAACTGCTGGCACTCCTCAGGGCTGCAATGTTGGTAGTTGTCAATGTGTGTTCTTTGTGGGTGACCTTGGCTTCTTCATAGGTGTGTGACTGTGGCTGGGATCCCATTGGTTGGTGTGGTATTGCCGTCATGTCCATGTACAGCGTAGTGTGCAGTGTGTCAGACATTCAGGAGTCTGGTAGAGTGGCCATGTGTGATGTGTTTCTGCACCTTGGTTCCCACCACCCCCCCTGGGATTGTCATGGGTGCATGTGCAATGTCACCAGTGCATGTGAGCTTCACTGCTGCACATTTTTGGAGGTCGAGGTGTGTGGTGTTGAGTGTGTGCAGATGAGAGTTGTTGCCCGGCTAGACCCCTGCCTCCATGTTGGCCTTGGCTGACAGGCCGTGCTGGTTGATTTGTGCTTGTGTAGGTGTGATGGTAGTTTGTTGCTCAGGTCACATGACTGTGGTTCACAGTGTGAACGACATCTAGCTTTGTCATCACAGTGGGATTGTAATGCAGCCCAGGGTCACCACATTGTGGGGGCCCTGGGTGTGGTGCTGTGGTGTCTGTGTGTCTTGCTGTGTCAGTTGCTGTTCCTACATGCTTGTGTGACATGTGTGATTTGTGCTCCCTCTCATCTGACAATGCCTGATTGCCCACATATGGGATTTGGATCCATGAGTTACCTTTGTGTGGCACTGTATGCACATCTGTGTAATTGGTATTCAGGCCTCCTCATGTGTTGTGTGGTTGCCTGGGGACACTGGTACCCCCCTCACCTGTTGTGTTTGATGTGCAGTGTGGGTCTGCCTGTTTGTGTATGTGCATCGGCACCACTGCATTGGCATATCTTAGGTGTGCCATTGGCTGTATGTTGTTTGGTGTGTTTGCCCTGCTGTCCCTGGGACTCCTAGGTCATCAGTCAGCACAATGATCATTGTGTGTGTGTCCCATTGCTGCCATGGAATGGTATCTGTTCACCTCCCTTCTACAGTCTCCACTGGGTATCTGAATTTGTGTGCCCATTGGTGCAAATATGTGGGTCTGCATTCTGATGGTCACTTCTGTCATTGAGTCATTGATGAATGTTGACAGTGTCAGCCCCCATGGGTGATGTTTGTCTGCACATGGCCAAAGGTATGTCTTGTTTGCACTGCACTGTTTGCCTCCCCCATTCTATGTTGCTATGGGACACAAGCACTACTTTGCCACTGATGTGTTTGTTGTTCTGTGACCAGGAATCATCCATGCAGTTTGGCAGTTGCAGCTTATTCTTTGTCAACACATACATTTTGGTCACTGTGATGATGGGGGTTTGGACCCCATTGCCACAATGTTCAATATGTGCTTCAGCTATGGACCCCACACTCACATTTTGGTCACTGTGATGATGGGGGTCTGGACCCCACTGCCACAATGTTCAATATGTGCTTCAGCTATGGACCCCACACTCACATTTTGGTCACTGTGATGATGGGGGTTTGGACCCCATTGCCACAATGTTCAATATTTGCTTCAGCTATGGACCCCACACTCACATTTTGGTCACTGTGATGATGGGGGTTTGGACCCCATTGCCACAATGTTCAATATGTGCTTCAGCTATGGACCCCACACTCACATTTTGGTCACTGTGATGATGGGGGTTTGGACCCCATTGCCACAATGTTCAATATTTGCTTCAGCTATGGACCCCACACTCACATTTTGGTCACTGTGATGATGGGGGTTTGGACCCCATTGCCACAATGTTCAATATGTGCTCCAGCTATGGACCCCACACTCACATTTTGGTCACTGTGATGATGGGGGTTTGGACCCCATTGCCACAATGGTCATGGCCTGCTTGCATTGTGGGTGCCACACACATTTATGTGTGGCACTTGTGATAGGGGGTCACATTGTATGTACACAGTCCTGTTCAGTGTTGTAGGCATTTGACACAGTCTACACACGCTTGTCATGGTGTTGGGGGGATGTCTTTGTGTTGCATTCTTTCTGCTGGTGTGTGCTTCTTGTGGCATGTATTTGCCATCCTGTGAGTGGGGGTGGTAGTAGTAGGCATCCAGCCCCCCATGGGTAGAGGTGGTAGTAGTGGTAGGCACCTGGCACCCCCATGGGTAGAGGTGGTAGTAGTGGTAGGCACCTGGCACCCCCTGGGTAGAGGTGGTAGTAGTGGTAGGCACCTGGCACCCCCTGGGTAGAGGTGGCAGTAGTGGTAGGCACCTGGCACCCCCATGGGTAGAGGTGGTTGTAGTGGTAGGCACCTGGCACCCCATGGGTAGAGGTGGTAGTAGTGGTAGGCACCTGGCACCCCCTGGGTAGAGGTGGTAGTAGTGGTAGGCACCTGGCACCCCCTGGGTAGAGGTGGCAGTAGTGGTAGGCACCTGGCACCCCCTGGGTAGAGGTGGCAGTAGTGGTAGGCACCTGGCACCCCCATGGGTAGAGGTGGTAGTAGTGGTAGGCACCTGGCACCCCTGGGTAGGGGTGGTAGTAGTGGTAGGCACCTGGCACCCCCAGGGTAGAGGTGGCAGTAGTGGTAGGCACCTGGCACCCCCATGGGTAGAGGTGGTTGTAGTGGTAGGCACCTGGCACCCCCATGGGTAGAGGTGGTAGTAGTGGTAGGCACCTGGCACCCCCTGGGTAGAGGTGGTAGTAGTGGTAGGCACCTGGCACCCCCTGGGTAGAGGTGGCAGTAGTGGTAGGCACCTGGCACCCCCATGGGTAGAGATGGTAGTAGTGGTAGGCACCTGGCACCCCCATGGGTAGAGGTGGTAGTAGTGGTAGGCACCTGGCACCCCCATGGGTAGAGGTGGTAGTAGTGGTAGGCACCTGGCACCCCCTGGGTAGAGGTGGTAGTAGTGGTAGGCACCTGGCACCCCTGGGTAGAGGTGGCAGTAGTGGTAGGCACCTGGCACCCCCATGGGTAGAGGTGGTTGTAGTGGTAGGCACCTGGCACCCCCTGGGTAGAGGTGGCAGTAGTGGTAGGCACCTGGCACCCCCATGGGTACAGGTGGTAGTAGTGGTAGGCACCTGGCACCCCCATGGGTAGAGGTGGTAGTAGTGGTAGGCACCTGGCACCCCCATGGGTAGAGGTGGTAGTAGTGGTAGGCACCTGGCACCCCCGGGGTAGAGGTGGTTGTAGGGGTTGGCACCTGGCACCCCCTGGGTAGAGGTGGTAGTAGTGGTAGGCACCTGGCACCCCCTGGGTAGAGGTGGCAGTAGTGGTAGGCACCTAGCACCCCCATGGGTAGAGGTGGTAGTAGTGGTAGGCACCTGGCACCCCCATGGGTAGAGGTGGTAGTAGTGGTAGGCACCTGGCATCCCCTGGGTAGAGGTGGTAGCAGTGGTAGGCACCTGGCACACCCGTGGGTAGAGGTGGTAGTAGTGGTAGGCATCTGGCACCCCCTGGGTAAGGGTAGTAGTAGTGACAGGCATCCAGCCCCCCTGGGTAGAGGTGGTAGTAGTGCTAGGCACCTGGCACCCCCTGGGTAGAGGTGGTAGTAGTGGTAGGCACCTGGCACCCCCATGGGTAGAGGTGGTAGTAGTGGTAGGCACCTGGCACCCCCATGGGTAGAGGTGGTAGTAGTGGTAGGCACCTGGCACCCCCTGGGTAGAGGTGGTAGTAGTGGTAGGCACCTGGCACCCCCTGGGTAAGGGTGGTAGTAGTGACAGGCATCCGGGCCCCTATGTGTATATGTGGCATTGGTGATGGGCATCCCGCCCCTATGGTGCTGCTGTTTCTGGAGTAAGTAATTTCTGCATCCCTGTGTGTGTGTGTGATAGGTCGGGTACGTGTAGTTTGTGTTTGTGGTTGGTGTCTGACCTACCTTCTGCGCCGTACGCGTCCGTGCCTGTTCCGGTAGTAGATGTAGAATATTGGTAGGATCGGAACGATGGGATTCATTGTTGGTTCGTCTCGTTCGTCTTTGTCGTTGCTTCGCCTCGTCCTCGTCGCTTGCGTGTTCGTCTCGTAGCCATGCATCGTGTTGTGGCTCGAATCGGAGCTTATGTGCGCCTCTCCCAGATGCTTTGACGTGCCATGCGTAGCGACGGGTTCGGCGCGTACGGGAAGCGCATCGTACTTGTCCGGCCGGACGGGGCTGCTTTTTGGCTTCCGGGCGACTCGTATCTGCGTTTACGGATCCGGCTCGGTCGGGGATCAGGACCTGGATTGGGTGAGTACGACTGGGTCGGAATCAGTGCTGTTGTGCGCATCGTACTTGTTCGTTCGGATTCATGTGCGGATCGGTCGGGAAACAGGCATTCGCATGGCTTTTTTCCCGACCAAATGGCGTTGGGTGCGTCTCCGACCGAGATCGGAATCGGCCCCTTTGTCTAAATACCCCCACACCACCTCCCTTGAGTAGGCCTGAGACTGCTCTGCAATGCTACTCTATATGAGTCAAGCACTACAATGGGATGTTTGGCTCCAGTGGAGGACAAATGAATGCAGGACACTCAACTAATGACTCATTTTCTAACAATTCATGACAAAATATAGGACACCATTCTTGGCTGGTGTCATTAATTTTTAAGGGATAGGGAGTATAGGATGTGTGAGAAAATGGATTATTAGTTGTGGTGGATAGTAGTTCACCACAAGTAATAATGTCACTGTTTTTGTTAGGTCCAGTAAAGTTTTCAGTAATTTAAACAGATCTCAACCCCCTGGTAGCTATGGAACAGAGTAAACAGGCTTAGCTTATGAAAATGCATAAAGCACATTTAAAAAGTTGAAAACATCACACAATTAAATGCCCACTCCAATGTGTAAAAATAGAGAATAATTCAGTTTACAAAATGACACAGAAACAACAAACATCCACTGAGGGGAACTGGAAGTATGCATTTTTAAAGTTTTAACCGGAAATAATTGTAAGAAGATTTAAGTGCCAAACTTGGTCATCTGGTTGCACTTGATCAGTACCTAGGCATGATTTAAGGCTGACTGAAAAGGAGTGCAGGTCTGATGCATAAACCAGGTTTGAGCCAGTCAGAAGTTTAGTCTTCTGACTTAGGGGGTCATTACGATGGCGGAAGGACTGCCACCGCCAGCCGCGCGGTGGCGATCCGTCCGCCATCGAACGAAAATTCACCGCCCGCCAGATTAGGATGGCGGGCGGATCCAGACCGCGACCGTGGTGGGCGCAAAGACCGCCCGCCACGGATCCGCCACAGGCAATCATCACGATTGCCTGGCGGAGCGGTCTGCATCCGTAAAATGGTGGCGGTGCCTAGCAGGCACCGTCAGCCAAATTACAATGCCGGCTACAGCCAGCCTTTCCATGGCGGCAAAACCGCCATGGAAAGGCTGGCGGGGATTGGTTTCAGGGGCCCGTTGCAAGCCCCCCCTTGTGTTGGGGGGAGGTGTGGGTGCACTGGGGGGTACCCATGGTAGACCCCTACATTACACTGCACTAAGTGGCAGGCACCGTGTGGTGCTTGCCACGTAGTGCAGTGAAATGCACAACATGCATTTTTAACATTGCGGCGGGTGCTGCAGTCAGCAGCACCCGCCCCAATGTTAAATTGCAAAATGCGAGCGCCATGGTGGCGGTCGCATCCTAATTTGGAGTGCGGGACCGCCGCATGCATAGTGGGTGGTCCCGTTCCCCACCACGATGGCGGGGGACTCCAGTCTGCCCGCCATCGTAATCGGCCCCTTAGTCTCTGAAATGGAAGTCAAAACATCCTCAGTGGGGCTAGGATGCAGGCTCTCGCTGAGAAGGGCTCCACGAGGCCAGATTGCTGCCAGACAAGGTCCTAGTAAAGCCGCTGACTTTTTACTGGAAATTAAAAAATTCACACCCAAGGAAGGAAGATTTCTACCTTTGGAATTAGTCACTTTTTTGAAGCTCAGTTTCCTCCAGCAGTGCAAGGCTGAAAGCTGTAGCTGAGCAGGGCTCCACAAAACCGCATAGTGTATCTGTGTTGTCCCTCTGAAATGGATTTGCTGCTGCGGAAAATCTCCCAGCTGGAGCAACCTGAATCTTTGGCTCAGCAGCAACGCACCTTCATTGGATTGGCTTGGCAGGTTAGTCCTGGTCCTCCAGTGGTTTTTGGAGTAAAATGTTTCTAGGATATTAGGAGGAGTACAATTTTACACAGCCAAGGGTCCCAGGACCAAAGGAACAGCACTTGGGTGTCAAGAAGCATGTCATCAGAAGCCACCTGCAGGGTCCAGTTGGAAATGGTCAGCTGGGGTTTTCAGGAAAGGGGCTTCCAAGAGCTTGTTGTTTCCCTATAGCTTAACATGAGGTCAGCCAACTGACCCCTTTAGTCCACTTCATTGTCCTGGGTTCAAGTGGGAGCAGGTTCAACCTCAGGTCCCCTCTCTGGTCTCAACAGCAGATGCAGTCTTCCTTCTGACTTCCACAAGTCCAGACGTGTTCTGAAGAGCGTTCCCAGGGCTGCAAAATGTATGGTTGATAGGCCCACTCACCTTTGCAGCAGTTTCTCTGTGCCCTAATGTAAACCATCCCACAGTGTCCCTTTCTAACCAAATCCAACATGGGAGAACTTTTCTTCCCCTGTGCAGAGATCCTGTGCCCACACGAGAGGTGTGGCTAGGAAAAAAGAGCAACCCTTAATCTGTTGTCACCCAAAACCAGTTCTGGGAGATGCTCCTTTCCAATCAGGATTGGTGCCTGGCTGACCAAAGGGACAAAAGAAGGGGCAGGCACAGGGTAGGTCACTTTGAACTTAATAAAGGTCCTAGTCACAACTCAGATGGTCATCCTGTTAGAGGAACAGAACACCTCCCCAAACCAAAGCCTGTGTCTCAGTTCTGGGAGCAAGTTCACACCTCATCAAAGAGGCTATTGAGCTGCTCGATGATGGCTGGAAGCTCATGCAATGGGCTTCTTCGGGCTTTAGTCAGATGTGACTTTTTAAACCTACTGTTTATGAAATATTTGTTACAAATCCGATTTACCAATGCTTGGGCTTGTAATAAATATTTTAAAAAGCACAAGAATTAACTCTGTAGGTGTTTACCAAGCAGAGATAACATTATTCAATTTCATATTGCATCCCAATCCTTTCATCTGGAACATCTAACCCTGCTGCAGTGAAATTAGCTTTTAGGGCCTAGTCGCTGTAAGGGCATATTGAACAATAAGCATTTACATGTTCTATTTTTAAATACCATGCACCCTGCCTTATAGGCATGTATGGTCTACTTTATTTAGTAATATTTAAAAGGAGGGTTTAGGCCAATCAAAAGGAATTCTTTTTACAGGCTGAATTTGCAGTTTTAAGACTGCACAGAGAGGCTTCAAAAGTAGGCCTGTAGTCAGGTCTTGCACTGTCACTTTAGTGGTGGCAAAATGTGTGCTGCAGTCTATGAGTAACATTTAACTTACAGGCCCTGGATACACATTGTACCATATGCTAGGGACTTATAGGTAAGTTAAATATGCCAATTAGGAGTATAGCCAACTCAACATGTGTAGGAGTCAGAGCACATGCACTGGAGCTGGAAGAGTCCTAGTGTACAGAGTCAAAAATCAAGCAATATCATTCCTTAAAAGGGTGATCATACAGGATCATCCTACAGGATGCAACTGGGGTTTCCTTTCACCAGTCATGTAGTGGTGTGGCGTTCTTTTAGTACTCTGTTTGTTTCCACTTCTTTTTACACATTTGGTACCACTAGTGCTGCTACAGGGGATCAACCTATTGCCCTGTGCATGGGACTGGTAGCTCCCAAGAATAGTGTCAGTGGGAACTGTCAAAAGCTCTCTGGCAGCCAAATTGAGCTCCTTGCCTTGGAGACTAAAGAGATGCTAGTTAGACATCCCATTATTTCGGTGTATGAGTCATCTTTTCAGCTAATCCTTCTGTTAATCCCCAATGCTAACCACAATTTGACTACATAAACTCCTTGCATGCTTGCTCATCAGCATGTGGCTGGACAGGTGATGGCACTGGTTATGATTCACTGGTTTATTAAAACAACATTGATATTTAGCAGAAAAGTATTTTAATAGTTATTTGTGAGTTAAAACCGATTTTATTTTTTCCTATACTATATCATGTGGAGTTCTCCACCCTGACTGCAGTCTGCCTATGAAAAAGTTTAGGGTAATAAAAAAAGAAACCTCAAACATAAAACTTTCAAGTATTAGTATATTAAATGATTTTATTGAGTAAGTACATTTTACATAATTATATATAGAACAAAATGTTAAAAATGCTACAACACTAATAACGTAATCTCTATATAAATCTTTATTACTGGAAATATATTACATTAAATTCCAATTATTAATCTGAATTTTAATTTAAAAATACATTTACATCTAAAGAAAAAAGATTTTTTATTATACATAAAAAAATGAAAGTGATTTACACAATTCATTAAAATTAATGTAGTTTTATTTTGATAAAAATATTGTTACATTAATTTGTACATTCAAAATAGGGTATTTATAATATTTTAGAATTAAATAATAAATATCTACTATTTTTTATATACATAACAACATCACATTATATTTGTTTATATTCTTAACTATTTTAGATCTTTCAATTTGATTTTGACATTATTTCCTACTGGGTTTTATTTTAATTCTCTACCTCTATTATTTTCGACTGGATGGTGTTGCAGTACCAGTGTTTCCTGGATTTACTACTGTTTTTTCAAGAAGTAACTTAACACTTGGATTTTGTGAGTAAGCAAAAAGGAGTAAATTTACCCAGAAGTGTAAATTACACAAAAGTGTAAGTCACCTTTGTGAATCTGATCCTCTGTGTCCTGCATATAACAAAAGTTACAGACAGGATGTTACCAGGAATGTAGCACTTGACAGCACCAGGAGGAAAAAACACAGAGGCACAAAAATCACTGAGGTGCTCAGCCCAAATTATGGGACAGTTCTTGCAAGGCTGAAATTGTGGATCTAGTAAGACTAGGGGGCCGATTCCGATCTCGATTCGGAGCCCTTGTATCTGACCGAATCGGACACACTTCCGAACGACCAAGTACACTGCCTGGAAACCGGTAGGGCTGACCGAATCGGTTCTAAAAGGCATTCGGACAGGTGGCATCTTTCGGAGCCGAATCGTACAGCTCTATGGACTCAGTTTTCTGAGCGAGCAAGTACGATGACCGATTGACCGATGACCGATTCGGACGGCTGATCCAAATCGGTTTCTCCAGAACGAATTGGCTGCCGTAATAGGTCTTTGTGGGCCCATAGAAGGCCCTCCTTCATTCAGGGTCCTCTGAATCGGGCCCGTGGGGGTACCCAAGGGACCCCCCTTTCCAACCATGCACAGTGTGGCAGGCACCATGGTGTATGTCTGTTCTCAATGTATGCCACAGCAGTTCCAGGGAGGGTTAGTGTGCTGTTAGCCACTGCTCTCCAATTTATATAGCCATAGTTCATTGAAGGGAAAAACGTGAATCAGTGACAGTAACAATGTTTCTTGTTTTTCTCCTTTTAGCAAAGATGTAGACACCTCAAAAGACAAATACAATTGTATTGTCATTATAAAATAGAAACGTGAGGTATAGGAAAGTAGGGGCTGATTAGGATGGTGAGCGGGCTTTAGTCTGCCCGCCATCCTAGCGGTAACTGGACCGCCCGCCTGCCATGCGGCGGTCTCGCAACTCTGATTATGATGCAACCGCCACCGCGGCGGTCGCATCTGGCGATTTAACATTGCGGCGGGTGCTGCTGGCTGCAGCACCCGCCACAATGTGAAATGGCCATGTTGTGCATTTCCCTGCACAACGTGGCAGGCACCGCGTGGTGCCTGCCACCTTGTGCATGGAAATGGAGGGGGGTACCATGGGTACCCCCCTAGTGCACAGCTGTCCCCCTGAGGGGGCCCGCAACGGGCCCCCAAAGCCAGTCTCCACATGCCTTTTTGCGGCGGAGAATCCGCCGCAAAAAGACAGGCGGAGAGGGCCATTGTAATCCCTATGGCGCATGATTGCCTGGTTCTGGGTTCCGCAAGGTGGGCGGAAAAGGACCGCCTTGCGGAACCGTGGCGGTTGGTGTTTCCGACCGCCGCTGAACAATAGTGATTCCCACCGCCATCCTAATATGGCAGTGGGTAAATCACCTTTTGATTGCGGGCGGATCACCACCGCCGGGCCGTCGGAGACGATCCGCCCGCCATCGTAATAAGCCCCTTAGTTTGTGTTAAGAGCAGAAAATCCCAACACATATGTAATTTACAACTGGCTAACCAAAATTTTCTCCAATGAGAGTTAGAAACAATTCAGGTCGGAAAACTGGTTCGCTTGGAGGAAATTGAAGATGGTTTCTAATAACATCTGTTTGGCACTAAGAATCAGAAAGGCATGATTCGGTTAACAAGAAACACACATCCTTTTTTAAAAGCTTGTCAAACTGAAAGCTACTCAAATAACTGTGCATAATACCTCAAAGTTGGGCGTTGTTTTATTGGGACCTGTGTGAAAAATAAAGAAATATAGAAACCAAAGTGTTGCAACTGTAAGTAAAGCAAATAACTTTAAAAATGTCAAATAGTGAATTGATGTCCCTGCCATCTTTAATAGTGGTGGTTAGAAATATAATTCTGCATTAACAAAATAGTTGCAATTTCTGGATAAACTGAAAGGTGAGACAGTCTGTTTATACTCCATTGAAATAAAGCAAATCAAACTATTGAACCAACTTTACCTAAATAAAGACTCCAAAAAAGGAAAGACTGCCCATTTGCCCATGCAATTATAATCATTCCTGGAATAGTTTTGTCTGTGTATTACTTACTTTTTTTTGCAAATTATATTGTTTTAGCCTTTTACCTTAGACATTTAGGGGCCGATTCCAATCTCATTTGGAAGGGCTCTGAATCATATGCGGAACTGCCTTAACCGATCCGGAGCCCTTGTTCCCGACCGCATCGTTCACAGTTCCGAACGGCCAAGTATGATGCCTTGAAAGCCTTAGTGCTGACCGAATCGGTTCCTCAAGGCATTTGGAGAAATAGAGCCTTCCGGAGCTGAATTGTACAACTCTATGGACTAGGTTTTCCAAGCGAGCAAGTACGATGAACAATTCGGACAGCCTTCACGAGTCAGTTTGCCTGGATCTAAAAAGCTGCCGGATTCAGTCTTTGGGGGCCCGTAGCAGGCCCCCCCTTCACCCTTGGCCCTCTGAATCGGGCCCGTGGGGGTACCCATGGGTCCCCTTTTCCCAGCCATGCACAGTGTGGTAGGCACCTTGGAGTGCCCGCCACAGGGTGCACGATTATCCCCATCCACCCCTTTTGACAATGCGAGCCAGTGTACGCGTTCGGTACACAGGCTCCCATTGAAGTCAATGGGAGTCTGACCGAATCGGATCCGGATGCATTCAAATGCATCGTACTTGTTCGGTCGGACTCCCCAGACCCGAGTTGTGCGGAAAGCATTTCGGACACGATTTGGTCCCAATGCTTTCCGAACGAGATCGGAATCGGGCCCATTATTATGCTAGGACCCAAGTCACCTTATGCAACAGTCGGGTCGAAATGTCGACATTTTTTAGACTAACAAGCCTGGACTGATTTTCGAAACCTGTGTGGGGTGGTAGTCTCAACTATAAACCACCCTGTTCTGAACAAGGAGAAATAAGAGACTGTATTTAATCCCGTAGACAGGCTATTTATGTATTAATCCCTTCTTAACCTTTTTTTCTCTATCACTGCACACTTGAGCACCATCTGAAAACACCTCTTTTTTCTCTCCTTCTTGGAGCAACCGTTATACAATGAATTTGATATTTTCTTTTGATGAAATTATGAATAATTAATTTAGTTAAAAACTTAATCTGATTGTTTGACTCTTCATTAAGTGCATTTTATTTATTGTGTTGCCTTTTGTTGTGTTTTTCGCTCGCCTAAAGTGCAAATTAAATGTTGCATTTATAAATTGCTCACGTACCAGTAGGACCATACTGTTTTATGTACCGTAAGGCAAAGAGGAAGTGGGACATCTGACAGCCCTGGCTAATGCCTCTTTCCAAATGTACTACCCCTGAGAGTTATATGTTAAGGACACTCCTCAGTGTTGGGGAGCAGTATGGAGCGAATGCCATAGGTGAAAACTGCTAATTGAATCCCATTTTTTGCATGACCAGCCTCCGAAAGGACCAGTCCACCCAGACAAAGTTTTTTGGCAACAGGGAACGTCAAAATTGCAGTTTTCTTAAAACTTTCTTGACCGAGTGGACTGTCCTCAGAATATTGTCATGCATCTGTCTCGAGGCTATAAAAGAATACTGGTTTGCATGAATCAGATACAGAAGGATCTACTCTATTCTTCTTTCAAGGATTTTAGAGTAAAGTTTAAGGTTTGTGTTCTTCAGGGTTATTGGTTTGCAGGCAGCACATAGCCGTGGGTTCCTCTCTTGTTTGTGAGGAATCTAAATTACCGTCTTCCCCCATGTCCCTTGAGACTTCCTTGGTTAAGCTCTACAGTTAAATAATTTCTCAAGTTTGGGAGTCAATAAGTCTGAAATATTTTCTAGAAATAATTTGTGAGCCCATCCATACTGGGAGTCATATTTTGCTTCAGATATTTTATTGCTAGCCTTATTTCATCCTGGAAAACACAGGGTCTAGGGCTTATTGCTGGATATCTATCAGACGGGGTAACATAGTCTCATTTAAGAATTGCTTATGACTGCTTATTGTAAGCTCATCTCTAAAGTATAGGTCAGTGTAGTACTTGTGAAATGCCTTGAATTTATCCCACTCCACCTGGGAAATATCCCTCGCACTGTCCTTGTTTCTGTAAAGTATTCCCATTTCTCTATTAACTGCATGGCTACATGGGGTCCCACTGCATCTTCTGCTACATACAAGGCCCACTTGAGATACAACATGGAAAGCTTGGCCCTAGTATATAAAGCTCTTATTTCGGGGAAACATCCAGAACAACGAGGCCAGAGCCACGAGTTCCGGAAGCCGCAAGCGTAACCACGCTTGCCCGAACAACGAATTTGCCTTAACCACGCACATGCGGGATGAGGAGCACTGATTTATATGCTTTGACTTGGGCTGAGTTTAGGAAGGCATCCAGTGACCCAGGGAAGGTCAGGTGGCTGTAGCTGATGGCTGGGAGCAATTTTGCTTTTAGGACAGTCAGTATTGGACCAGCAGAAGGGCTTATCAGGTGTTGGCTCAGTTGCTTTAACAAGTGTGTAACATTGTTGGCCTTGGAGGTCTGATGTCTCAGATGGACGTTCACCTTGGCCCGTTCTGAGAGCCAAACCCCCAGGTAGTTGTATGAAGCCACTGTGCTGATTTGCAAGTCTCCCATTTGCCACTGTGCTTTCCTTTTGAGATGGTACCTCCCAAAAATGATTACCTTGGTCTTCCCCTGGTTGACTGTCAAGCAGTTGTTGTTATTGAAGCGATTCAGCGCATTTAGGGCTCTTTGTAGGCCCACCTTCGGGTGGTCCAGTATGGCTGTGTCGTCAGCATATTGCAACACCCGCAGCCTCACACTTCCTAGCCTAGGTGCAACTAAGTTGGCACCTTTCAGGGCATCCCCCAGATCCACGGTATACAGGTTAAAAAGGATGGGGGCCAGCACACATCCTTGTTTAAGCCCATTATTCGTTGTTATTTTGGGAGACACTGTGCCAGCGCTTGTTTTAACCCACACCCAAGTGTCTTCGTATAGGGATCTGATTGCCTGCAGGAGTTTAGATTAAATGCCCCAATTTTCTAATTTCCACCATAACCTTCTACGGTCAACTTTATCGAAGGCTGTGCTATAATCAATGAAGCAGCAAAAGAGTGGAGGGTTTTTCTTCTTTGCTGCCTGGGCTGATAAATGCGTTAGCGCCAGCACATTGTCCATGGTCGATGACTGTTACCTAAAGCCTGTCTGATAGAAAGGAATAATGCTTTTTTCTTCTGCCCAAGTTTACAGATCCTTCAGTAGAAGGCGAGCATAGGCCTTAGCTTCGAGATCAAGCAGGGCGATGAGCCTGTAGTTTGATGGCTTTAAACTATCGCCTTTTTTAAAGATAGGGACCAATAAAGAGCCCCTCCAAGAATCTGGGGTCTTGGCTGTCGAGAAGGTATAGTTGTAAAGGGGAGTTAGAATTGCTGCCCAAAAATCAGGGGCACTTTTGAAAACCGGTGCAGGTATCCCGTTGGGCCCGGGGGCCCCGTCATTCTTCATACTCTTGAGGGTCTTGATGACCATTTGAGGGATTATCAGGGCTAGCGGCATATGCTGCTCCTCTTCCCGGGCTCTCAGTCCCATGGGGGAGTTGCCAGGGATAGGAGACACTTCTCCTGGCTTTATATTATTTTGCTGGTGTTGTCCCTCCCCGCGGATGGGCTCTTCTGAGCAGCCTTTGTTTAAAGGGGCATTTGAATATAGTTGCTTCACATGGTTCAGCCAGTCTTGCTCTGCTACTCCGTTTTCTCTCATGACTCCTCGGCTACTCAGCTGATTTATGTGTCTCCATAGTCTGGATAGGTTCTTTTGCTTAAGCAGAGAGAAAACATTGAGCCATTCCCTCTCTGTGTGGGCTTACTCAAATTAAGTCTATGCTAGAATACGTGCAGTGAACGTGGGAGAAAAAAATATTCTCTTTCGAAGGGATGCAGGGGCATATCAGCAAGGGACGGCGATAATTATCGCAAAGCGCGCTTAGCGCTAGGATAATTATCGCCGTCTATCTCTGGAATTTATCGCCCTGGTAGCGCGTTATTAACAACGCGTTACTCCAGGGCGATAAGAATTCCAGCGATAGCGGGAAATCGCCGTTTTGCAGGGAACATCGCTGGTTTTCCAGCGATGTTCCCTGCAAACGGCGATGACCTTGCTGATACGACCCTGTGGTCGTATCAGCAGAATCCATCTCCCATGAAAAGTATGCTTAAGTCAGGAATTTAACAGACGTTAAATTCCTGAGTTAAAGCTGAGGTAGCGCAATTTTTTTATCGCTGCACCTCCTTGTTAATATCGCGAAGCTGCCTTCGCGATATTAACATGTGTTGTTTTCACAGCCACGCCTTCTTTGCATCTCATTAGCGATGCAAGGCGAGGCTGTGAAAAAGCGGGCTCTACATCAAGGAAACACGCGCTAGCGTGTCCTTGATGATATTGCGATATAATTATCGCCGCTTTTCGCCCAAAAACGGACGCTAAAGCGGCGATAATTATATCGCCAGCCCTTGATAATATGCCCCGCAGTTCCTGCCACTTATCCCTCAACTCCAACTCTCTCAGACAAGCCTTGATTTTCTTCAATAATGCTCATACAGAGGCCCCCTCTGTCCCTTCACTTTCTTGAGAGGGCTCTACACTAAGTTAAAATCTCCAGTGAGGACAGTATCTCCATTGGCTCATTCCTCCAGTATCATGAGGGTAGATTCTGCCGTCCTGTTCACTCAGATAGCTTGTTTTTAATTTTTTTATCTGCTCGGAACCTGCTGCTAAAACTGAACCCGCTGCTATAATTAAACCTCCAGTTCTATGTTATGCTCTGCTATTTTAACCTTTTCATTTGATAATGTGCCAATAGTAATGTGGTAACTCATTTTAGCAGGATTTTAGATTGTCCACACTACTGTATTAATTGTTTTACTTACCTGCATCTCTCAGTGAGTCTCCTGCTTCCCCGGTCCGCCACGAGCAGTTTGGCTCGATTGTTGCGGAGGGAAGCAGGTTCCCGAGGCACTTCTGGTCTCGGGGAGGGAGAGCCCCGCTGTTAGCGGTCTAGTGTTTCTCACTAGACACGCTGATAAAAACCACATGTGCACGCGGACGCGCAGCGGGCGCGCGCAGCGGATGCCTGGCGCATTGAAGGCAAGTCCGTCTGCGCCCGTCCGCGACCGGACTGCTCCCGGCGCCCGGAACCCTGGCCTTCGCAATAGGGAACAGGTAACAAGACTCAGGTACTCCAGGGATAACCTGCTCAAGTTTAGAGACGGTAATAACTCCCTCTCCTGTATTACCTTTCCCTTTGAGAACCTTTATGGTTATCATCAATGTGCTTGTGCCTCCTGTGGGTACTGTAGGTACTGTGTACCTTTATGTTACAACAGGAGGCATGCGATCAGGAAGTCGAGTAACAGCCCCGGAAATTTCATCTCTGGTAAAGGAGAGAAATATAATGGCTTTTTTCTAAATGCTCGTTCTCTCATCAAGCATAAGTTGGAGTTTGCTATTTTTCTAGCAGACTTCGAACCAGACTGGGTCCTTATTACTGAAACTTGGGCCAATAATGCTTCAGGACCCGATCTTGTAGACGCAATCCCCACCAACTACTCCATTCAGAGGGTAGATAGGGTTGGACGCGTGGGTGGGAGGAGGTCTGGCCATTGTCTTCAAGTCCCATTTTAAATGTCTGATTGAATCAGGCTTCAATTTACAATCTTGTGAAGTTCTTCTCTTTAAACTTTTTATCCTTTGGTGGGCTGCTGATTTATAGGCCCCCTGGCCCCAGACCCTCTTTTCTCAGGGACCTCAAACTCCTTCTACAACCCTTGCTATCCGAGAGTCGGATGACCATCCTGGAGGATTTTAATTTTCATCTAGAGGAGAAGGACAACCATGACTCAAATACCCTTTTAGAGGCCTTTGCTAATATTGGACTATCACAATTGGTCTCCTCCCCCACTCATAAGGCAGGCCATATTCTGGATGGGATCTTCACTAATGATCCCAGACTGGTCTATCATAAAACTATCCCAATCAGGTGGTCTGATCACAGTGTATTTGCCTTCGCTTTTTCACCCACTTCAGCTGTTAGAAATAATAGTACTCCCCGCATGGTGGACAAATCCAGAAATTGGAAAAGAGTCTCAGCTGAGGCACTATCCAGAACTCTAAACAGCATATCCTATGTAATGCCAGATGACCCGGATAGCGGAGCAGAGGTCTTCGCTACCTGGCTGGAGAGTGCAGCAAATATAGTGGCCCCTCTGAAGGAAACCTTACATAAAAGGAGCTCTCCATCTGCCCCCTGGTATAATGACAGGCTTAGGATGCAAAAAACAAACATGCCGTCGCCAGGAGCGGGCGTGGAGGAAGACTCAAGATGAGCAAGATAGGATCTCTTATAAAATAAACATCAAAGAATACAAACGTGCACTAATCAAAGAAAAGTCTAAGTACTGCACCCAGAAAATTGATATTGCTACCTCCACTAAAGAACTTTTCAAGCTAGTACAACTGCTCTCGGCCTCCCAGCCTAGAGTAGAACCAGAGAGCTCTCAGATGTTTTGTAACAAGTTAGCAATCTTTTTTCATTCTAAGATCATGGATATACACACAGGCTTCGGTGCAGCCTCTATCACAACGACCCACCCTATTGTTGTTGGTGGGTCTCCATCTGTATCCTAAGAGCTGCTTTCCTGTTCCAGCCAAGGGACAAAAGGCCTTTCTATATTTCCTATACTCTCTCCTAAGCTGACTGAACAATACGTCCTGAAAACTCATGCAGGATCTCCTCTAGAAGCCTGTCCTCCCGCAGTTCTCCACATGGTGGCTAACATCATAGCTGACCCACTTTGTAAGCTAATAAACAATATGATCTTATCTGGACACTACCCACAGAGCTGGAAGCAGGCCATTATCAGGCCCCTCCTATAAAAAACGAATCTGGACATTACGGACTGTAAAAACTATTATCCGATCTCTTTGCTTCCAGTGCCGGCAAAAATACTAGAGATGCATTTGAATACCCATCTGATGGAGACTGCAGAACAGCAACATTGGCTCGAGGATTTCCAGTTTGGTTTTAGAAAACATCATGGGACAGAAAATGCTCTGATCTCAACGATGGACTATATCAGACATCTGGTGGATGAGGGTCAGGGGGTGGTGCTGATACTCCTGGATCTGTCCGCAGCAATTGATACCATCTCACCCGCTCTGCTGCTACACAGACCCTGGGGTAATGGTATCTCGCATCAAGCGTTAGCCCTCTTGTCCTCCTTCCCGATGGAACGATCGCAAAAGGTGAAGTTACAGCACTTTTATTCAAACGCCTTTTCTCTGCCCTGTGGAGTGCCTCAGTGCTCATCTTTGAGCCCCACGCTCTTTAATCTTTATGTGGCACCCCTAGCGGCTATTATCCACTCCTTCGGAATGGAGTTAGTGTTGTATGCAGATGACACCCAGATCCTGGTGTCAGTCCCTAAGAACTTGTGCTCAGTAGCCGAAAATGTTTCCTGTTGCGTGACTAAGGTGCAAGAATGGATGGCAGGCAACTTCTTAAAACTCAATGGGGATAAGCAGAAGTGATGATTTTTGGCCCAGGCGCTTCATGCTGGAATAGCAGCTGTTGGCCCCAGTCCTTAGGAATCTGCCCTACTCTGGTAAACACTGTCAAGAACCTAGGAGTACTGATGGACAGGGAACTTCATTTTAATGCTCAAAGTAATAGTACAATTACAACTTGCACATGGATTATGAGGATGCTGAAAAAAAATCTTTCCACTCATTCAGCAGCCTGCACGCAAGCAGCTTGCCCTTGCCCTGGTAATGTCCAGACTCGACTATTGTAACTCTCTGTATCTAGACTCAAACAAAAGTATGCAGCACAAACTACAGGTGGTACAGAACGCACTGGCAAGACTGGTTCTGAACATTCCCAGAGGGCAGTCGGCTGCCAAGGGATTAGAAACCCTTCATTGGCTCTCGATTAACAAGCGAATCAGCTTCAAATCTCTCTGTATGGTACACAAGGCTCTCTACCTCCCCTACCCTTCAAGACTAAAAACTATGGGGCTGATTACGATGGCGGGCGGACTTGGTCCGCCCCCCACTGTAGCGGTGATTGGGACCGCCCGCCAGACATGCGGCGGTCCCACCACTGCGATTAGGATGCGCCCGCCGTACTGGCGGGCGCATCCTGGGCCTTTAACATTGCGGGCGGTGCTGCTGGCTGCAGCACCGTCCGCAATGTTAAAGCTGCTTGCACCGCATTTCCCTGCACCACATGGCAGGCACCACGCGGTGCCTGCCACTTGGTGCATGGAAATGCAGGGGGGTTCCATGGGTACCCCCCAGTGCAGCGACACCCGCCCCCCAAGGGGGGCCCGCAACTGGCCCCCAAACCCAATCCCCACCAGCCTTTCCATGGCGGCTTCGCCGCCATGGAAAGGCCTCTACACAGACACATCCTAATATGGTGGACAGTGCCTGCTAGGCACCGCCACCATATTAGTGGCCCTGCTCCGCCCACCAGGCAATCGGTGCGATTGCCACCGGCGGACAAGCGGCGGACAGACTTTGCGTCCGCCTCGATACCCACCGCCATCCTAATACGGCGGTGGGTAAATCTCATTGTGATGGCGGAACGATCGCCGATCGTTCCGCCATCGTAATGAGCCCCTATGTTTGGCTGGTACTCACCGGGCAGATCTCTCCGCTCTGCGTCTAAACTACAGCTCAATGTACCGAAAACCATAAGAAAGAGATGGGGCGATAGAGCATTCTCTACTGCTGCCAGTAAACTTTGGAACAATCTTCCAATAAACATAAAGGCCATATTTCAGCTCCTGCACTTTAGGAAGGCACTTAAGACCTGGCTATTTTGCTTGTAGCCAGCCCCCTCCCTTAGAACTCTAGTGGACTTTTCACTTGGAGGGTTGATCTATAGCACCTTGGTGCCCTCGGGTAACTGCTGCACTTTATAAATTTAAAGTCAAATCAAATAAAAAAAAATCTGAAACACTTCTTGTGCCCTGTTATGAGACTATACAGATGGTTTGATGAGCTTCCTTTCTCCTATTCTGTCCCAAAATATGACATATCTGCCTCTCTTATCTCTATCAGTGTCCTGTATAGTCAGAGGGAGTCCATGTCCTATGAAAACGGAGGCTCCATTCTGCTTGTGTGCCCTGGATGAGTGGTGGGCAATAGGGTGATTCTTATGTTGCAGCCTGATCTGGTCCTGCCTTACGAAGTGCATTTCTTGGAGGCATAAAACATCTGTTGGGAATTTTTAATGCATATCCATATTACCCTTGTTTTAACCCGTTAATTGAAACACTTTAAATTACATGTCAGAGCCTTCACCATCAAACATTCCTATAAAGAGTGTCTTCTTTTACTGATTTGTAGGGCTGCCTCCATTAGGCCAGGGTGGTCCCAACCAGTGTCTTGTCATAGGTGTGTAGGTGCACCTTGTTGAGTCGAATAAACGTAAATAAACCTGAAAATGCCCCTAACATTTTGAAACTTTCAATGAGGAGGGGGTTCAAACAACACCTTAAATGTCACTGCAGATAATAATTGTCTCAATGGAAAAGTATTACATTTCTCCCTGGTTGTACTACTCCAGGTTAGTCCTTCACTTACTTAGATAATTTGTCCTGCCCAGTAACCAGTGTGACTACTGCACTGGGGTCCAGGTGCCTGGTTCTATAACCATATGCCCCGTATCACACCTGCCTTCAGCAAGCATGTGATAATGTTAGCCCGCCATGTGCACCCACCGAATCAGCATACTGGCCCCAATTCCCTGTCACTAACCAGATCATTATAGTTCACACAGGCTTATCTTGTCGTTTCTACGGTTCAGGCTGGGTGCGTCGTGGTCTCGGTTTCCCTTATGTCCATGGCCTTCCTTCTTGGCTGGCTGCTTTTCATCTTTTGCTGTTGCCAGTCGCTACTCATACTGCTTTTTGTGATTGAGGAGTCTGTTTAACCATCTATGCTCCCTTTTGCATTTCTCCCCTCCTTTCCAGTCTGTGACACATTGTGTTGAGCAGCAATAGTCAAAAAACATACCAAATGAATGTGTCCATCTACATCTGATCTTTTCTTCTCTATTTTTCTCTGTGACTGGTATGAAGCTAGCTATTTGCTGTAAAGTTGATTGTGAAAGGTCATGTATTTCGGAGGAGGAATTTCCTTTGAAAGATATTGTATCAGGGCCCTGGCGGCTCGAAGCATCTCTTCCTTCTTGAGAAAGTAACATAACTTTTCCACCACATCACATGGCTGAGAATTTCTTCTGGAGTTGCTGGGTCTTCAAATGTCCCAGATCAAGCAGCGATCTGAAGAAATTTGTCAAGAATGAGGCAAGGTTGTAGCCTTATGCTCCTTTGTCCAGGTTTTTAATTCTAATATTGCCCTCCTTGCTCTATTTTCTGTGCCTTCAATCTCTATCATGGATGCTTGCAGCTGCCTCTCAAGATCTCCCATCTCCTGTGATGCTTTTGTGCTAGCTGCCTCCATATGGTTAGTCCAACTTTGGACTCCAGAATCCTGGATGCCACCAAATTCATATATTTCCTAAGTTGATCAATCTTGAAACCGAATGAGTGTTTTAAATCTGAACTGCTTTGCTTGATTTCCTTGTTCAGTCCTCTCTCAGGTTCGTCCAGAGGAGTTGCAGCGAGCCATGGGGGTTGAGATGAGAAGCCCAAGGGGAATACAGAAGCCACCGAGCAGGATCATAAACAAGCATGCACCTCACTTCGAACTGTCCATCTGCATATTGCATGCTGCCATTGGCATGGATTTTTCTTGTAGTACTTATAGGAATGTTCCCTACTCCTGCTCCCCCCAAAATCAATCTTCAACTCCCCCAATGCCCCTGCACAACTCCCTGTGATGCACAATGTACGATGGTCCCCCGCCTTCAAACTCTGCTAGTGTGTAATTAGAAATACCGGGGACTTCAGAAGTCCTCATTACATCTTACAGTATGGCCCTTCAACTTCTCAAGGCCCACAGTTCTCAGCTGTTTGCATCCCGCACACAGTTCAAACATCAAGAGCTGACAGCTCGCTGCGACCTCTCCTCCTCACTGCTGGCTCCATCAAAGGTCTATGATTGCTATTTCTTATGTACCCTCAGCACTCACCAAGAGTGGGCAGCGATGAAGATCTCCCCAAGATTTTCTTTCCCCTTCCAAAGTTCAGTGAAGCCCTACTCAGTGGTGTTCTGCAGTCAGAATCAGCAGTTCCCTTGTCATTCTACTATCAGCCCATAGAGACACCCACCATCTTGCCTGACACAAGCTGTCCCTGAGTGCTTCGAAACAATTTCTTTTTTTGAGAATGTGCCTCTCAGCTGGCCAGGATAGGATATCAGATCACTCCTGGGGGCAGATTAGGCTGGTAACTCCCAGCTAAGAAGCCTTTTCTATGAACAGGCATCTTTTACCTCCAGCAGCGAGCGTGCAGCGCCATGGCCCACGTCCACTCAGTCAGTCATTTGGGCTCCTCTCTTTGCTTACTTTTAAAAGGGGTTAATTTGTTTAAACAAATCATAGAACAACTTCAACACCTGTTCCTTCTACCTCCTTAGACATCTAGTATGAAGTTTGCAAAAGTATTTCATTATTGACTCGAAAAGAGAAATCAACATTTGATGTTATAAAAGGTGCTACCAGGATATCTTTGAAGCAGGGGATTTTGCCACAAATGCATAGGAAAGAATGAAGACTATCTTCCTTGTAGTGATTTAATCAGTGATGTAATTTAAAATGCCATGAGTGATGCAATATTCAATGTCATAAATAGTTCATGGCCGGGGCGAAAGTTATAGTTAGGTCAGTAAACTATAACTGGTGAATTTCTGAGTTTTTTGATTTTCAAACATTAGTTTATACCTTGTTTTAACACTAATTATAACATAATTTTATCTATGGCTTCTTTACTGACTATGACAACCCATCAAGCATCTCTACTCCAATCATAGACAACCACTGGCATACATTTAAGAGGTATCTCCATGATTATTGTCAATCCCCAATTATAATTGTATATTCAGTACAATGTCTTGGAATTGATTCAGGGTACTCAACTGTTACTATGTTTGTCTAGGCAGCCTGAATTCTACATGCTGTTTCTTCCTCTGTAGTACCATACTACATCCTTCTTAACCATTTCATTATCAGTTGGGCCCTTGTGGATCATGTTTATCACAATAAGGCTAATTGCCATAAGCATACGCCCCCCTTGAACCATCCCAAACATCCATCATCTCCAATAGTGCAGTTGTAGGGTCCTTAATAAATGTTATACTCACTACCAATTCTAGAATTTTAAATACATGAGCCCAATACTCTTCTATTATAGGTTAATTCCACACCATGGGGCCGATTGACAGAACTAGTCTGAGACAAAATCCTAAACTTACTACTTCTGGTATTCACAGAAGGCACTTACGATTTTTGGTATTCACAGAAATCACTTACAACACCTGGGCCCGATTCACAAATGTTATACTCACTACCAATTCTAGAATTTTAAATACATGAGCCCAATACTCTTCTATTATAGGTTAATTCCACACCATGGGGCCGATTGACAGAACTAGTCTGAGACAAAATCCTAAACTTACTACTTCTGGTATTCACAGAAGGCACTTACGATTTTTGGTATTCACAGAAATCACTTACAACACCTGGGCCCGATTCACAAAAGTCATCTGAGACAAAATCCTATCTTTACGACTTCCGGCATTCACAGAAGGCATTTAGGAGTACTAAAGTTTGGATACCTAACTTTACTACTCCTAAACTGAGAAAAATCCTAACTTTACGACTTTCGGTATTCACAGAAGGCATTTAGGAGTACTAAAGTTAGGATTCCTAACTTTACTACTCCTAAACTGAGAAAAATCCTAACTAGAATGTTGCCTCCTATCTGCAAACAGCCAGGGAGCAAATGAGAGGCCCAGCTTAATATCCGGAAGACTCAAGTCACCATCATAACGAGAGTGTGCACACGGCCAAATGACACTCTGAGAATTCCCAGTCCAAACATAACTATTTACAATTGATTGCAGAGTAGTAAAAAAACTTGGAGGGATAAAGTACAGGTAAATCTGAAGCCTATATAGTAATGAAATTATTTTAAACAAAGCCCCTTTCCCAAAATAAATACAGAGAGTGTACCCAAGTTTCCCGGTCTTTTTTAACTTATCTCATGAATGAAGAAGTAGTCAGATCCCAGCTTATATGTGGGGTCAAAGAAGCATGAATGTCTGGGTATTTAAATTTGTCTTAAGTCACATACATGTGGGGCACGGACAGGGGTTTAGATTGTGCCCAGTCATTGGTTGGGATATATGTAGAATTTTCCCAACTAACTTTAAGACCTGCTACGTCCCCACATCACTGTTTATCTGTAACATATGTATTACTCTAGTTAAGTAGCATTTGTGGCACTGAATATGCAGGCGAGTTCCACTGACATAAAGGGAAACCTTATCTTCAAAACCAACTCGCCACCAAATCCCCTCAATTGAGCATCTCACAAAATCCATTCAGTTAAAGGTTCTATGATTAAAGCAAAGAGTTTGAAGGGAGAGCGGAAACATTTATCTCCTGGGAAAGGGGTAGAAAGAGCTCCATTAGTGCGCACTCAGGCCCATGAAGTGGTATGCAATATTCAACTGGAGGCACAATATTTAAGGCAGAAATTCATTTTTCCGAGGACCTGAAATAGAAAGCGCCAATTGATCTAGTTGGACGCGTTCTTGATCGAAGAGGCAGGGCCGTGAAGCTGTTCCACATTTGTCAGTCCTACTTGCATTTCGTGATTCAATGCCGAGTCCCGCGTGCAGGCATTAAACAATTTTAATCCCAGTGGATACCTGAATTTAACATTCTGACTAACCTATTAGCCAGTTTTTTTGCACGTATTTTGGTACCTATATGGATAAGCAAAATATGCCTCTCAGAGCCACTTTCAGTTGGAGGTTTGTTAGTTTTCAAATTTACTGTATGGTAGCTTGTATCAAACCATATGTCCATGAGCCAGTTTTCAATGTTTCTTCGTACAATGCCTGTAGGTGCTGGGTCAAAAGAGAAAGTTGCATTTGAAGAGTTATATTGGGAAATCATTTGGGCCTGGCGTTTTGCTGGTAGGCATTTTGGGTCAGATTTACAAGCCCCTTGCGACACTTTTGCGCCGCCGTTGTGTCACTTTTGTGATGCAGCGTCAGCGTAAACAATGCGCCACGTTGCGACACATTTACAACGTGACGCATCTAGGGAGATGCGTCACGTTGTAAAGCCCTGCGCCACATTATACCTGCGTCAGGTATAATGTATGCAGGGTGGGCGTTCCGACGCAAGAAATCCTCGTAAAAGTGACGCATCGAAATCTACAAGATTTCACTGCGCCACTTCTACGAAGTCACTGCGTCAAAACCTTACTCCTGCTTGAAGCAGGCGTAAGGAGTGACGCAGCACAATAGGTATAGGCCTTCCTGAGCATTGCTGGAGTTGCGTCGTGCTTGCGACACGACTACAGCAATGCGTGACCTTTGCGCCAACAGATGCATGACGCATCTGTCAATCCATGCGCCATGGTGCGCCGCATTGTAAATGCGCAGCATCCATGGTGGCACAAGGGTTTTTTTGCACGACGCAAGTAAACTGACGCATCTCTGCTATAATGCAGAGATGCGTCAGTTTCTTGTTAATCTGGCCCCTTGTTTATGTCCTTGTGTAGTTCCTCAACATAAACTGGGAAGTCCAGAGCTTCTCTGTCATCATAGCTCATTCCGGGAATTATGATTCCTTTTACTATAGAGTAGTAAACTTCAATCGAGGGGGTCTACTTTGCAATAGAGTTGCTTATAATCCTTTACCAAAGTGGTTGCAATTTGTAGGGCGTTTGTCACGAGGCCTTTTCCTAGATCCAAAATACGTACACTTGTTGAAGTCCACATAAGGGTTAGGCAGCCAGTGATTTTTCCCCTTTTAACTGCAGCTTCATGGAATGTATGCTTTGAAGAGGCCCACGCTAGCTTGGCTGTGTCCAGTAAGCATTGATGTAGAGATAGTCTGGAAGTCTCCAGCTTGTTCTTTAGTGTAGAAATTAAGCTAATGAGAAACACGGCCTCTCTTTCTCGATCTTTAGGCTTACTGGTTAGAAATGAGATTGCCTTATTTCAGATACCAAATTTAAGCGATTCCCATTATGTGTGCATGAAAGTTAGTCAGAATTTGTTACATTTGAAACATACTTTAATCTCTTTGTGTACGTCCCATTTAATAACCACTGTGAAGGTGCCAGTGCCCTCCATTGTCATATTTCGGATGACCAAAGCCAAGGGTGAGTTCTTTTGGAGAATGGTCTGCCAGGCATCTGGGGAGTATGTGTGACTTTAACAGTCCAGGCTTCTCCATTGCTCGTATAATGAAATATATGAAATATAGTGGGGTAACCCAGTATCCTTCAGAACCTGGGTGTCTAGAAAATATACAACAAGTGGTTCTGCCAGGTGGACAATTGCTATACATTGCAAATAATGAATGTACAGAAAATAAGAATAAAAAGGAAACACACATTTGATGAAGTCAATCAAAATTAGTATATTATAATATTTACTTTTTAGTTTTATGTTTTTTTGCACAAAATTATATGGCTGTCAAGACAAAATTACTCATAACTGAAAAAGGCGAAAAGGTGACTTATAAGTGAACCAGTGAGCTATAGGTGACAAGGTGTTATAAGTGAAGACACTATGTACAGTGCAGAAAATAAGAATAAAAAGGAAACACACATTTGATGAAGTCAATCAAAATGAGTATATTATAATATTAACTTTTTGGTTTTATGTTTTTTTGCACAAAATTATATGGCTGTCAAGACAAAATTACTCATAACTGAATAAGGTGAAAAGGTGACTTATAAGTGAACCAGTGAGCTATAGGTGACAAGGTGTTATAAGTGAAGACACTATGTACAGTGCTAGACAAAATAGAATATAAAATGTTGAAATCATTTGACATCCGTCCCTAAACATATGAATCTCCCATATCCATTCTATTATTTTATGTCAGATGGAGAACGTAGGGTAAGGATTATCGGGATACATCGACGTTTCAACCAAGAGTGGGGCAAGATTGCGAAGTCACAGCGAGTCTCCTTCAGGACAAAAAGGACAGCCAGTAGAAGTGGTATGGGACACCACTTGGAAACTTTATGGTAACATGAGTAGGCGTGATCCACCGTCCAGTTGGATTCTTAAAGGAGCAAAAACTGGTTAAATCACGTTGCTCCGGGCAGGATCTTATTTCGAAGATCGAAGCTTCAGTATGGCAGACCGTAGAGTGATTGAAGAGCCAGGCTCTTTCCAAGTGGTATCCCATACTACTTCTACTGGCAAGAATCTGCCAGAGTGTTCCAGAGATATCAATTATTAACCAAATAAAAAATTACTGCTTTTCCTTTGAAACACAAACAAACAATGGCAACTACCGTGGTTAGCCATTCACTTTGGAAAGTTTGTAAACCTTTTATAAAGTTGTAAATTAGTACTCTGGCCCTCTGTGGGCAAGCAACTCTGGCAGGAAGCAGGGAGCAGGATAGCGAGGCCAATGAGGCTTGGTAGGACAGATAACTCACAGTCAAAACTGTATCAAGTCTAGTTCCAGGCACTATCGGTGAACTGCCATAAATGTAATGGACTGGTGTTGATGCAAGGGTGCAGAGAATCAAAAATATCGATTTAAACAAATATCGAGTTAAAAATATCGTGGGTCAGAAATATCGACAGACAAACTCTCGTGGTCAAGAATATCGGATTTAGGTAAGTAATATCGATGTTAAAAATATCGAAGTGTAAAATATTGTTTGCAAAAATATAGGTGTTAAAAATATCGATTTTTAATAAATGTTATATATTTTAGTATATATTTTATATGTATGTGATGTATGTTTTTTGTATAACATTTGTTTGTATTTTTAATATATGTGTTAGATTTTTAGTAGTTACTGATTTTTTTTATATGATTTTTGCGTTTTTAGTTCCGTAGCAGGTTGTGGGTTTATAGGGGAATAGGGTGGGAAATAATTTAATTATATAAAATTAATTGATTATTTTTAGTAGTTATTAATATTTTTTTATTTGAATTTTGCGTTTTTAGTTCCGTAGTGGGTTGTAGGTTTATAGGGGAATAGGGTGGGAAGTAATTTAATTATATTAAATTTATTGAATATTTTTTATTTATTATTATTTGTTTAACTGAGATGTTATAGTGTTAAATGGGTAAAGTAATTTATTATTAATTAATTAGTAATTGGTTGTTAAGTAATTTTAATTAGTTAATTGGTAATTAATTACAGTAATTGTGTAATTAATTTCAGGTGTGTGTTGTGGTGTTCATAGGTGTAAAGGTTGGGAAGGGTGGGAAGTAATTTATTTTTAATTGATGAATTAATAATTAGTTGTTAATTAATTTTAATTAATTAATTAGCAATTAATTATGGTAATTGCGTAATTAATTTTAGGTGTGTGTTGTGGTGTTTATATGAGTAAATGGTGGTAATTATTTTGTGTTTAATCAATTATGATATAGTTGTTAATTAATGTTAATTATTTGATATTTATTTTGTGTGATTGTTTATTTTTGTGTGTTTTTACTTTTAAAGGGCTAAAAGGTGGGTATTAAATACATTTTTAATTATTAGTTAATAGTAATAGTTTTTCTTTTAAAAATAATATTTAATTGTGTTTCATTATTTTTTAGTTTAATTTAGGTGTGTATTGTGGATATTATAGTGTTAAAGCATGTGTACTCAATGAATGTTTATTATATTTTTGTTATTAATAAGATTTGTTTAATTGATTATTAATTATGTTAACTATGGAATGGAAATAAATGTAATTAAAAATTGTGAAGTGTTTTGTTATTGGTGTGGTATTATAGGGTAGGAAATAAAATAAATACATTTATGTTTTAAATAATTTTTTTGTTTGTTAATATTTGCTACTTTTAAATAATTATTGTTAATAAATGTATTTATTAATTTATTTTATATATTATTTGTAGGTTTTTGCTATATGTAATTAATATTATAATATGTGTTCTTTTTATATGTTCAATATATTTAATTTTATATTTTTAAAATATTGTTTATTTATTTTTATGATTCTTAAAATTTCGTAATCTTTTTTTTTCTTCAATTGTTTAAGTGTTATTAGTAATTTTTGTTTCTCTGCTATCCAACACTTTCCATAATGTTGCAATCACTGGATTGGAAATAGTAATTTTACCTCTCCGCTATCCAGCACTTACACCACTGTTGCATTTCTTGGAGTGGAAATAGTAATTTTTACCCCTCCGCTATCCAGCACTTTCCCTACTGTTGCACTCACTGGAGTAGGAATAGTAATTTTTACCCCTCCGCTATCCAACACTTTCCCTACTGTTGCACTCTTTGGAGTGGGAATAGTAATTCTTGCCCGTCCGCTATCCAGCACTTTCCCTACTGTTGCACTCACTGGAGTGGGAATAGTAATTTTTACCCCTCCGCTATCCAAGACTTTCCCTACTGTTGCACCCACTGGAGTGGGAATATTAATTTCTGCCCCTCTGATATCCAACACTTCCCCTACTGTTACACTTACTGGAGTGGGAATAGTAACTTTTACCCCTCCGCTATCCAACATTTTCCCTACTGTTGCACTCTTTGGAATGGGAATAGTAATTTTTGCCCTTCCGCTATCCAGCATTTTCCCTACTGTTGCACTCACTGGAATGGGAATAGTAATTTTTACCCCTCCGCTATCCAACATTTTCCCTACTGTTGCACTCACAGGAGTTGGAATAGTAAATTTAATTCCTCCGCGATCCAACAATTGCCCTACTTTTGCCCTCACAAGAGTGGGAATAGTAATGTTTACCCCTCCGCTATCCAACACTTTCCCTACTGTTGCTATCACTGAAGTGGGAATAGTAATTTTTACCCCTCCGCTATCCAACACTTTCCCTACTGTTGCACTCACTGGAGTTGGAATAGTAAATGTAATTATTCCACTTTCCAACACTTTCCCTACTGTTGCACTTATTGTATTGGGAAATGTAAGTTAAATTTTTTTTAAATAGTTTAGTGTTTTAATTTATTATAGAATGTTTTTAAAAAAAATATTGATATATATATTATTTTTATATAATTTTAAAGTTTAAAAATTAAATAAAGATAATAGTTAATAAATTATTTTTAAATAAATATATGTGTATGTATACATTTTTATGTTTGTGTTTATATTTTTTAAATTAAGTTTATTTGTTATAGTTAGCTAAAATGTATATTAAATAAAATTTATTTTGTTAAAAATAATATTAATATTTAATATATTTACTATATATTATTTTATTTTATATATTTTTTTTAATCGATATATTTACATCTATATTTTTTACCTCGATATTTTTGATTCAATATTTTTGTAGTTACCTGTTAAGGTATTGGAGTCGATATTTTTGCAGTCAATATTTTTTTTGTTGATATTCAGAACATCGAAGTGTGTTACATCGATATTCTATCAGTGAAGCGATGCAAGGGATACAGAATACTGAAGATGCTGAAGGATGCTGAGGATGCTGATCCGGTGACAGGGGTATTTCTGGGGCTACTCCTCAGTCTATTGTCACTGTGGAGGGACTTTAGCCACAGGGGTCGATGTCCCTCAAATTCTGATTGGAGTCCAGCCAAAAACCAATTGCCACTGGTCTACTGGTCTCCGGTTACAGTGAGACTATTAGTTCCCTTTAACTGGTGACAACTTCCATCTTAGGTGATCAAACTACACCTTGATGACTCTTACGGGTCCCCCAGGCTCGAGTGCAATTTTTGAAGGTCAGGTCTCAGTCTTCCAGGCTGCACGTTGGTGGTCAGAGGTTCTCGGCTACCAACTCACCAAGGAAGGCTTTTTCAGGTTTGTGGCCCTATATCTGTAGCAGGAAATCAGCCAACTGACTCTTAAAGTAACCTCTTCTTTCTGAGACTTGGGAACAACTTTTCCTCAAGCAGAGCACCACAGGCAAAATCCTCTCTTTGCTAGCCCAAGGAGCAGCAGGGGCACTCCAGTATTA
Organism: Calotriton arnoldi; assembly: GCA_963921515.1. Classification (NCBI taxonomy): domain Eukaryota; kingdom Metazoa; phylum Chordata; class Amphibia; order Caudata; family Salamandridae; genus Calotriton; species Calotriton arnoldi. Next base: position 175,833 of record CAWUFW010017412.1, read on the forward strand.
GTGCAGGCTCTCTTTGCTGGGAACAGCAAGACAAACCTTCACTGGTCCACTTTTTATTAAGACATGATTTGAGGTATGGGTGCCATGGGTACCACTTTTATGCCCAGTTAGTGCCCTTGGTGGATGTGGCGACTACTAGCCAAAGGGCTACCAGGTTCCCTCCCTCCTAGTGACGACATCCTGTGAAGTTTGGCATCTAGCAGTCCCAAAATGCACTATTCTGCCAACTACCAAGATGGCAGAGCACTTCTCTTAATGTGTGGAGATCCTAGGCCACCACAGGGGTGTGACTACCTGGGTGCCACCTGCCCACGGAAAAAACTGTTTGCTAATAGCCCCACCCGCTTTTTACTTGACACCAACCTGTCTGCAAGAACAAAAGAGCTGACCCTCTCATGTGTGTCCATCATTTGCTCTTCAAAGGCAGCTTTAGCTTTAAAGTTTACCTTTTGGATTCACACTCTGTTCGGCCTTCCTCCCAGGAAAAAGTAAAACTTCTCCCAGTGGCAGGGCCTTTGTGTTTCTTCATATGAGTTGTTTCCATCTGCCCCCCCTCCTCCCCCCATGAGGGCAGAAGGCTTTCTCATGTCCAGCAACCATAAATGGCCACTGGAAAACTTTCAATACCAAAGTGGCTGCCGCTTGTGAAAAAGTTATATTAAATATGATTTGAGCATTGGTTAGATTAAAAAACATAATACAGGGTTATTACTGCCAGGTCATAAAGTTAAGTACTATATGTCCAACCTTTTAATGTAATGCACCCTGCCTTTAACACTCAGTAGAATTGCTTTAGGGATGATTCATAAATATTAAAAATGAGGGTTTGGGCTTTGCCATTACTTTAAATTGCAATGTTGGGTTATCAGTTGAAAACTGCTCTGCCATCCAGCAATAGCAGCTGGGAGTCATGCTGTGTTGTGTCACACTTGTGCTGGCACAATAAGTGCTGCATTCCATGAAAGACACTTTAAATTACAGGTCCTGGGTATCCCTGGTACCATATACTATGGTACCATATACTAAGTAAGTTATCATACACCAATTGTGGGTGAGCCAATCAGACAGAAACCTTTTAAGGATTAGAGCACTGACACTGAGTTATGTTTTCCAGGTCTCAGTCCACCTTTAGATTAGAAAGACCTGTATCATCAGTCGAAAAAATTGGGCGTGATCATGCAAAAAGAGGCATTTCCTTACAAGTTTATTATAACATTAACAAAATTAAACAAAACTCAAAATGTTCCCAGCGTGCCCCTTCCTCAAAACATCTGACACCCATTAATTTATTGTAATCTAGCCTACTCACTAAATTTGGAAGGAAGAGTGGCCTGCATTCCTGTCACCCCAAGGTATGATCATAGATGCGTTCCCCAAGATCTAAAGGAGTTCTATTTGCTGTGCTGCATCTGATATGCCAGGAGCTCAGAGGGAATTACTAAGAAAATAGAGAAGTTGCACTAGTTATAATCTATAGGATAACATGTTCAGCCACATGAATAAAGATGTGCCTGTTTAGATCATAAAGTGGGAGGTTCAGACTCCTCTTCGCCACTTGTTCTGGAAAAGCAAAACTTCTCTCCCTGATCTCCCACTCCTTCTGCAGAGTCGTTCTACTGTCAGCACCATCTTTGTTGGCAGTGGTGGAAGCTATGCTTCATTGTTGCGCTTTGGGAGTTAGGAGCCACCCTGCCTGGATTTGTACGACCTTCCTTTCTGCTGCCCATTCCCAGGCACTCTCTGGTGTATCATAGAAAATTATCTTTTCAAGATATATCACCTTACAGCAGCATGTAATTCAATCAATTGGCATTTGTATAACGCAGCACTGTCACCCCTAGGGCTATCTGGGTGCTGAGGGTGCCGCGTCTCAGTTAAAAAGCCAGGTGTTGAGTTTCTTTCTGAAGTCTGCCAGGGACGGTACTGTACGGAGGTTAAGGAGCCGGTTGTTCCAGGTCTTGACAGCTATGTAGGAGATGGAGTGGCCCCATCTGCAGCTGCAATCGATGCGGGGTTGTGTGCAAGGGCGAGTGAGGCGGAGCGCAGGTGTCCTGCGGGCTGGTGGAAGTTCCGTCGCTGGTTGATGTAGGATGGTCCTTGGTTGTGTAGAGCTTAGTATGTGTGTTTGAGGATCTTGAACTGGCATCTCTTCTGGATGGTGACCCAGTGGAAGTTTCTGAGGTGAGTGGTGATACGGTTCTACTTGGGGAGGTCGAGGATGAGTCTGGTTGCAGTGTTCTGTATGGTATGGAGTCTTTTGAGGAGCTGGGTGGAAATTCCGGTGTAGGGAGCATTGCCATAGTGGAAGCAGCTGGTGACTATGGCCTGTGCAATGGTCTTCCTGGTGTTGATTGGGATTTATCACAAGATTATGACTATCACATCTCGAGTCGGTAGCAGTTGCGATTGGTGGTTCTGAGCTCTGGGGTTTACCAGCTGGCTTGTTTTGATGTTTTGTTGGAGTTTGCTGGTTTCAGTGAGGCAACTCTGTTGGTGCATTTGTTGATCCAGGTGGAGACGTTCTGGATGACCTGGTCAAGATCTGCTGAGGTTTCGGGTTGTGTGGTCCATTGAGTCTCGGTACCTTGCCTCAGCTGCGGTAGGTCGCACTGTAGTGCTTGGTGATGGTGTGTTGGGCATCTGAGATGGTAAAGTGGACAATGGCGTGGTCGGTCCAGGTGAGTTCTGTGATGCGGGTGAAAATTAGTCTGTCGCTGGAGGTGAAAATGGTGTTGAGTGTGTGTCCAGCTTTGTGCTTAGGTTTGATGACTAGTTGGATGAGGCCAATGTTGTTGAGATTCTCTAGGAGGGAGGTAGCATTAACGTCGTTGGGGTCATCAAAGTGGAAATTGAGATTGCCGAGCAGGATGTAGTGGTGGGAGTCAATGGCAAGGGGGGCGATGAGGTTGGAAATGGCATCGCAGGAGTCTGGTCAGGGTCCCGGGGGTCTGTAAGCGAGGGTGCCCTTTATTTGGGTTTTAGCGTCGATTTGTAGTCAGAAGATGAGGTGTTCCATAAGAGGCGTTGAGTTGTCAATGGTGACAGTGCATCATGTGGCTTCCTTGAAGATTATGGAGATGCCCTTGCCATGTTTGTTGGTGCGGTTTTAGTGTATCATCTTGTAGCCATCGGATGTGGTGCTGGCGATGTCGGGGTTTGAGAAGGGGTTGAGCCATGTTTCAGTGATGAAGACCATATCAGGGGAGAGGGAGGGTATAGTGTCCCAGATTTTCGTGGCATGTTTGCAGAAGGAGCGGGCATGGAGCAGGATGCATTGGAGTGGTTGTCAGTTGTTTGTGATCTTCTGAGTGGAAGTGGCGCATAGACCAGCGGACAGGAAAAAAAATGGCGGGAGAGCAGAAGGGTCAAACAGCAAAGTAAATAGAAAGGCTAAAAATAAACTGAAAAGGAACAAGAGGAACTAAATAAATGTGTTACTACAATGAATACCACTTCCAAAACCATTTACCAATTAGCCAGACCGGTGAAAGCGACAGGAGGCAGACTGCAGCCCTGAACCTGGAAGGACTCCTGTCTCGTAACAGGAGGCGCGGCCATAGACTCCGGCACTATGCAGAGGCAGGGGAGAGCAGTGTGGAGACCAGGGGGCTCAAGGCTGCAATTGAGGTGCAATGCTTTGAGTTTCAGCTTCATTTCAGCAAAGGATTTTGTTTATTGCTATACTTGTGCAGCATAATCAGGAAAATTCATAAACTTGGAGGATTCTAGTCTGATATCAGTCTTTAGGCCTACTGCTATGAGAATAGCATTACCATCTTCACAGTTCAATAGTCTGATAATCATCAGTTGTGGAAGTGCTCTGGGAGGAGATGTTGAATGTGTGCTCTATGAGCTTTTTCCAGCACAATGTAACTGGACAATTCATTGCTCGGCACCCATGTCGTAAGCAATTGTAATAGATGTTGACCTTAGAGCTCCTCGGGGAAGCCCACTAGCTTAAGGTTGTTCTTTCAAGACCTTACCTCTGCATCCTCAGTGGGCATTTCTAGTCATGATATAGATTTGAGTAGGCAAGTGAGCTCATGCCACACGGTACAGAGTTTGTCTTCCACTATTGGTATTCAGGCCTCAGCCTCAATCATCCAGTCTACCTCAGTTCTCAGATCTCGTTGAAGCAGTGATATTCAGAATCCGATATCTCCAATTTGTTTGTTGTTCAAAGAAAGTTTTTGTATCTTTAATGGCTTGAAGAATTGTCGAGGAAGAAAGTATTTTTGTCCCTTGTTCTGTAGGATTAATGGATACAATTGGTGCTTAAGTGTTACGTTCAACTAAGGGCTCAGCGAACCTGTTGATTTTCCCTGAGGCGGGGTGCTTTTACCCTTACCTATCATCATAACTATCCCATGCTTCCTGGAGGCACCTGTGCAGGCTACACAATCTTCTCTGAGTAACTAGTGCCATGTGGGGAACACAGAGCTTCCACAGGCAGCCAGTGAGACAGCAAGGTTTAATGAGCAGTGAACCCCATGCAGTGACTCATAGGTATAGACACTGTCAGACAATATTTACAATCCAGTAGAGTCAGTAAATGTGCTAGACTAATCCCATCTGTAGCTCAGAATATTAGCATAATGAACCCAGCGTTGGGTAATATTGTACAAGCAAGTACATACCAGGGGGGGCATTTTGGGTGAGTACAACTTTCACATCATCACATGAAGGCAGGGAGAGCCTCGCCACGCTACATATAGCAGGTCAAGAATCTATCCTGAACTTGGACCTATAAACTCATGTGCACATTTGCCCTTGTATATTAGATAGCCTCTGCCTCAAGCCCTCCAGAGCTAAGGAGGGGGGCAGACCGTCTGCCTCAGCTTTCAGTGTACTTTGGGGCAGGGGCTTGGGGATCGTCAATTTTTCACCTTGGGGTCCTAGAATTCACTCCACCTCATACGTATCCACCAGAGCTGTAGGGGAGAGCCCAATCTAGCTCAGAAGCTTCCTCCTCCGGCTGACGTTCACTTCTGCCACTAACTAGCACTGCAGTCTCTCATGGCATCCCAAGGAGCGAGGCAGAGTTACCACCACCTTGTTTCCTTACCAGTATGTCACTAGCATGGTCAGAGGAATCCACTCTTCAACAGAGGCAACATCTGACACCAGCACTGCTTGGCATGGCCTCAGTGACCACCATAGGAGTAACTCACATCGTCAGAACTGGGCCAATGCCAGAATTTCAGTATTCTGGCAGCCCCAGAATACCAAACAGTCTCATCGCCGGGTGGTTGTATACTCCTCACATTTCCACCGTTTAGCTGCTGCAACTTTGTCACTCCAGTGTGTAGATCTCCCCGATGTTGGTATGAACACCTTACTCGGCACTGGGGCACCCTCAGTGAAATTTGGCTTTGGACATGGGAGAATTATGTAGGATTAGTCAGCTCCTTCAGAGCAATGCTAGAGTGAGGCCACCATTATCAGCAGTCAGGCCACACACTCCCCCCCCCCCAAGCCCCCCTCTCCTTCACCACCTGTGAACAATCCTGTACTTACTGCAGGGGAATGTGCAGACTAGTGAAGCTGACTGGGAATAATATACATATGATGTTTATAGATATTGGCTCTCTGGAGCCTGTGATTAGCAGCCTAACTGACGCATCCAATGGGTATTCAAGCAATTTAAAGTATGGCGCCAGGTGTACTGCAATAGAAGTAGACTCTATAAGATGGGATTGGCTCCTGGTACTGAATGTTTGATGGACTGGGGCACATTTCCACCCATAATGTGGCACTATTTGTAAAACTCGACAGTCTTGATAAAAGTGCGAGTAGCTCTGGGGATTTCTATCCCTTTGCCGCACAACTTTTGATCATTGGTATTAGGGTGACCACTCCACTTCATATCTTCATGTTTCTAGTCTTGAGCTTTCAGCCAACAAATCTTCCACAGATCATTGCTCTCAAGTTTTCAGTCTGAGTGCCTCAGTGCAAGCAAACTCAGGCTTCACAATTCCTTATGCTGTCATATTAAAGTCCAGAGATGGAAACCGTGTCCATGAGAGCACGGAGCGACGCGGGCTCCCTTCTCAGGATACCGGAGGATGTTGTTTTCTCGAGCTGCAAACTGATTATGTGCTCACTGGGACTGATGGTTTTTGAGACATAGCATTAGAATGATGAAACCCACCCCATCACACTAAGGCCCTTTGTTGTCCTTTGATGGACCAATGCATGACAGCAGAGAAGGTCATTTAGGAGGGAAGGGGAGCCTCAGGAAATGATTGGGAATTTATGATCATTTTCAACAGCATGACGGCCTCAATGTGATGGGGGAGAATGTTTGTAGGTGCAGATGGAAAACAATAAGGATTTTTTTTTTTTTAAACGGATATGTATTGTGTGCTTTTCTGCATAAAAATTAAAGGAGTCGAAGCCCTGAAACACATACAGCTCCTAGGCTCAACAAAATGTCTTGCAATTTTTCACCTGAAAAGAAACTGATATTGCTAATGTATATATGTAATGAGGAGACTACGGGGCATATTAGCAAGAACGGCGTTAAAATTATCGCCGCTTTAGCGGCAGGAAACTGCCGCTAAAGCGGCGATAATGGGCTTGATAATATGCCCTTGAGAATTCCAATAGAAGCCCAGGTTCACACCAGAACATGGGCTTCTATTGAATTCTCAAGGGCATATTATCAAGCCCATTATCGCCGCTTTAGCGGCAGTTTCCTGCCGCTAAAGCGGCGATTATTTTAACGCCGTTCTTGCTAATATGCCCCTAAATATCTACGACCATTCAGATGACACTGCAGACAGGATCTTACTTCTTCGTGCATGGCTTCTGTACAGAGGACGACAATCTTAATCATGTTTGATCTTCCCCTATTGTTAATATAGAGGCAAGATTATTTTTCTCGCTGCAGTTTGTTTTTCCGTTAGAATTGTGTCTCTCAGTGTTGCTCATCGACATGTTTTTAAGGTAACACCTTCTTCTTTTCCTTTAGCGAAACGCTCAATGAAAGCAGACATTAATTTTAGATAGAATACGTTTAAAAAGGTGACTACAGCCCCTTAATGACTGCTTTTTCGTTAAAGTATCTTGAAACCTCCCTGCTAGTTATTTAATTACTCTGACACAGGAATAGTTCCCTGGTGCATCTCTGTGAACATGCGAGCGAAATAACATAAGTCCCCCATCTGACATGGATTCCTCAGAGACCCTGTATCCTTCATGCTTTAATGATGTACTTCGACAGCTTCCAAATATACCATTAGACGTGGTGTGGAACAAAATTAAAGGCTACTTTGTCGCAGCGGGGGATTAGTTCCAAAATTCAGACGAGGAGCCAACCCCTTCATCTTTATACCGAAATTTTGTCGAATGTCTGATGGCAATAAGCGAGCCGTGATGTGACTGTGACATGAAAATAACACTGACGAGATACCCTGGTTTATTTACAGTTACGTCCGCATTTGGCGTAGTGTCATGGAAAGAGACGTGCACTAAATATACTGTTCCAACATGGCTTAGCAAATACATCGTAGCCTACAGAGCAATCTTTATTTATACACTAAATATAGCACGTGTGAAATGTGTCAATTAGCAATGCTTCTGAGCAGCGTTGCCCTCGTGATCAGTCCGGGAATACATTTTGTGGAAAGGACAAGACATTTTTATTAGAAATGTGTTTCGAAAACATTCAAGGATATGTTTAAATTAAGAAATGAATCAATTGCTCCAAAAAAAGCAACCACATCACCCCTGATCTAAAGGCACTGAACTGGCTCCCTTATTAGGCAAGAACAGGGCTAAAAATTACTTGCATGACGCACAAAGCACAAAGCCTTGCACTTCAACACACCAAGGTATATAGCCGATAAACTGGAATTATCAGGCGGTGGTAGAATGTCAAGAAGCACCAGCACCTTGCTATTGAAACCTAAAAAAAATTGGAAAATGATAACATGCAACTGGACTTTCTCCGGGCTAGCACCTAGGATCCGGAACGCCCTGCCCCCAGAAATCAGAATGAACCCTTCAAGTACTTCCTTCAAAAAAGAAGTCAAACTGCTTTTTATGAACAAAAATTTACCCTGATCCCACCATTTGATTTAGCTGGGTACTAATCAGAAGCAGTTCACCAACCAGGATCTACACTTGATTCTAAGTGGGAATGGCTAACGCACTCTTGAGTACCTTTCGGATCTACAACGAGTATTGACAACATTTATGCTTCCTGTTATCTACTCATATATGTGTTTCTAGTTTCTCACGCTTTCTATTTGATGTAACATTTATAAAGCTCTCTGATACCCTTCCAGGGTCCAGTTTGCGCTATATAAAACTTTATAAATGAAATAAAAGAAATTACAAAAAATTACAATCAATTTTATTAAATTGTTTACTAGAATTAGAGAATTACATTGTTGAAAGTACCATTGACAACCATGGAGTGGCTCAGGGCCAATAACGTCTGGTACAGATCCTTCGTTCCAAAATTACAACGTTACTCCAACTGTTTCTTCCTTTTTAAGTTAGAACATTATACCCCTATTTGGGTGGAATGTTCTAATAGCTTTAAAACCCTTCTGCCTCAGTCAATATATGTTGTCAAAGGCTCTCACCCTTGTTATAGGTCCTCGCCTGCAGCTCAGGCTTATAATTCAAGGTTTGGTCCCTAACCAATCGTTATTGCACTCAGCAACGGTCTATAATGCTTACTTAATAACTAACAGGCTAGGATATTTGTCTTTTGAAAATGCCTTTTCTGAAAAGTTTACTCAGGTGAATACTATCAGTAAATAGTTTTCATGCAGTCAAAAAAATTCATGATCTTTCACACTTTCCAAATATATTCAGAGCTATTCAAAAAGATAACTTAAACTTGTTAGTAATTCACACTTGTAATTTACTCCTTCACTTGTGAGTAACTTTACTACTTTCGGCTACTCACAAACTCCAACTGTAAAGTTACTCAAAAGTGTGCACTTACACAGCTCCACTCCCTGATAAAGGGGGTGGAGCAAAATTTATGAGTGTAAGTTAATACTGCCAAAAAAAGGAGATAGTAGTAAGTCCAGCACCGCAAATGGCAAACTACTGATATAACTGAATGATTTAGAGGATTTAAGTTGGTTTAATCTTTCAAAATATAAATCTAATTTGCTCCATTAGGCTCTGGAAGATGTGGTGCTGAAGTTATGGTTATGGATATTGTTATCTACACTTCTCAAAAGCAGACCCAGACTCACCAGGCCATCAGAAGCAGCCATCTTTAACCTCTTCCATGCTCATGACGGCTCCCAGCCGTCATGAGTCACGGTGGGCGTGTGCTCATGACGCGCGGGGGCCATCCGAGCCACGCCCGCGATTGGAATGTCCAGCACCTGGGCGGAATTCCGGCCGCAGCGAAGCGGTTAAGTGATTTATTTTAACCATTGCAAAATGGATGCTTTTGAGCTTGCTCAGTGACCATCTTGGAATGCTAATACTTAAGCTTTTTATAACAGCAACTGTGTCTGTGCATGAGTGATGGAAATTCTGAAATACTTTTTCATAAAGGTTTACGAAAAAACATTGAAAGATGACCCATATGTGTACACGTGAAAGGTAGCCATCTGGGAACAAAAAAAGCAAGGCCAAAACTAATCAGTCTGCACCCTGGTAGAACAGGTAACACCGGTTGGTTTAGTCAATTCTTGTTTATGTTTGGAACACCGAAGATTCCATAGAATATGTGCATCAGGAATCCCTCTAAATATAGCAAGCCTTCAAGGGCAATGCAGCTGGAAAAGCTGTGGTGAATGGGTCACTGGTTAAAGGTTTCTGATGACAGAGCCTGCAGAGGCTCTTCTGTTAGAGACCAGGCTGCTGCCTTACATCTACAAAAGAAAGAAGGACACCTGATCTCTATCTATTATTCCCATCCATTTTATGCCACCAAGCTTCATCTTTTTTAGGATTTACTTTCTGCCTAAACCATATTATCAAATACTCATGGAAGTCAAATTTTGCCCTGAAAATACCACGGGATTAATTGTGTTATAGTTATATGTAAGAAATTGGGTTACTCCTTAAGGAAGGTGACTACCCACTTTGAGTAATAAACACATTCCTTGTCAGGATCAACATCTAAAGTCAAAATTTTCCCTGACCTCAATAGTATCCACTCAATAGTATCCACAGCACAGAGCAGACTGGCTAAACTTAGAGGCAATTTATAAAGGACCTGATTACGATGTCAGGCGGACCGCCACCGACAGGCCATTGGTGGCAGTCCACCCAACATCTAGGGCAGCGGTCCAGCCGCTGGATTACGATATCGTCAGTCAGAGCATATCGGGCGGGGGGTAAGACCTCTGCCTCCAACAAGCTTAAGGTCCCCGTCAAGGCGGCGGTTGGAGCCTAATCCCTACAATGGAGGCAGTGCCTGCGGAGGCACCACAGTAGGGATTAGGATGTCAGTATCTGACAGACTTTTCATGGTTGTCCCACTGCCATGAAAACATCAGAAAGGCCCTGTGGGCATCTGCTACTTGGCCAGGGGGGCACATGTGGTGCCTCCCCATCCATGCTCCGTGTACCAGGCACCACCTGGTGCCTGGCACACAGTGCATAGATGTTTTCAAGATGCTTTTTACTATTGTGGCTTGTGCAGCAGCCCTTTTCCTGGCCTCTGCACAAGCCACAATAGTAAAAAGCCTTTTAGGACTGCCTGCACGACGGTCGTATCGTAATTGGGTTATCGGGACCGCCGACTCCTTTTCGGACGGTCTCATGCCCGAAACAATGGCTGTCGGACACTCGTCCGACCGCCATCGTAATGAGGCCCTAAGTATTTATGTATTACCAAATAGTAATAAAGTCAGAATGCAACACAAGAGCAGTCTTAAACCAATTTAGAAAGCATAAGTACATTTTAATAAATAAAATGACACCAAAATAACAAAAATCCAATAAGGGGAACTAGAGATATGAAATTTTAAAATGTAAAATAAAAATAGTGCAAAAAAAGCATTTAGCACCAAACTGTGATCTTGGACAATGCTGTAAAATACAGCATCAAAACAGTAGCGGCTTAGTGCTCTGACTGTGCACAAGGGTTCCAATTACTACTCAGAAAACTCACGAGGGCAGCAAGAAGTCAGTTCCATGTCGTGGGTGTCCACACTAATCAGCATTGCGTGCCCTAAGTGAAAGGAACACTGATTAATATTTGATACCCTTCTGCACAATAGAAGCACAATCCACCCCTGTTTTGATGCTGACTAGCTGCCGCCAAAATAGCTCTTTGATTTCTTTGATTTGACGTAAGTTATTTCCTTTCAAGGCAGATTTGTTTGTGCTTACATTGGACTGTACACTCGACTTCTATTCCTACACTCCTTTGCTCTTGGTTCATGTTAATATTCTATGTCCTGATGATGACCCTGTGTATGACCTTGGGTCGAAACGCCTACAATAAGCACAATGGGAACTAAATATATTGAGGAACTCTTTGTGTTCCTGAAGCATAAGTATACAACATTTATACAGACTTTTGAATATCTCATTGTTCCATTGGTGATTATATCATACACACTATTGCATTGTTTCTCTTTCACTCACTGTGTGATCACCTGAGCACTAAGCATTTTCCTTTTTTTGAAGTTATATAAAGATCATTGTGGATTAAGTCTACAAGTGTTCCTTATCATGATGTGCTCATCTGTTAAATGATGACAGGATAATGTTTCCTTGATTTAATTGCTCCAAACAACAATTGTTGCACATGTGTGATATACTGAGTCAGGCAAGTGTGAAAACCATGAATTCATTAAGTCCCCACTGCCAAAACGTTGTAGGCTGAAATGGTTCAATACATTGAGTCAAATGTACAACTGAGTAATAAAGTTGGCGAGCATGGAGCTCTTCATGCAATAATATTAGCCATTGTGGGAAATAAAATGTCTCTTTTCTCTTGAATTTGTACAAAATAGAGCAGAAACTAACTAATAATGGAGATACTTTGCAATTTAGAGCAGTGTCCAAGACCCAGGTGCAGGCTACTTAAGCTACTCAAACCACACCTGACACATTACTTGGTCAGCAACATCCCATGCAGGCCTCTGCTGACTCTGTTCATCCATCATTAAGGATTTACAGCAAGCAGCCGGGACTTTAAAAACCAATTTTTCTGCTAAGGTCTGGTGGCAAATGTGCTCCTATGCCTTAAACATGATGCATGGGTCAACACAAATGAATTCTGATGTACTGCATTTCACCCCGAAGAGATTTGTTTTATAAAGGTACTTTTAGATGTGCCTCATTCAAATGTGTTGACTTGGAAAACCTATGCCTAGCTAAAAAATAAAAGTCAATTGAATAAATGCAAATAAAGGAGTAAAGGTCAAATTTGAAGACATGAACATAGTGAGACAAGTTAGATGGGTGGAACAGTTAGTCAAAATGGTGTCTGATGTCTGTGTGGTGGTCAACTTCAGGAAGCCATGTTAATCTGAAGAATCTTTCACACATCTGAAATTTGGTTAGAGCAGCAATCAGTTTAAATGATAATCAGTTTAAATGATATTATGTTTACCATCCCACACACAGGGCTGATCCCCAATATGCTGCAGCCCAACAGGAAGATCAGGAAAAAATCATCACACAAATAGAAATCACAATTTCTATCTAAAGTTCAGTCTTTGATGAGAATTATTTCAAGTTTTTAAGGATTTTCTTTTTCAAGTTTAGTAGATCATCTTTATTCAGAATCATGTTTTATTCATCTTAGTGTCAAATAATCAAGCTTTTACAGAATTGATAAAAGAAAAATTGTTAATTAATCAAAATAAAAGGCATTAAGCATGGTCCATAAAGGAAGAAATCCCTATTCCAAGATTGTGGAGAAAGGTGTCAGTAGGAACCCATAAAGAGTTCATAATCAAAAGAGAATGATATCAAGCATAAAGCTCAAAATATATCCACAAGTCAATAATTGATCAAAGCAGGACTCCCCATAAAGAGAGGATCATGCAACTCAGTAGAGTGTCAAAGCAATAAGGGATAAGGCAGGGGAAATGTGCAGTAGCAACCACAAACAATAAAAGGTTCTGGGGCAAAATTGGTGGAGAATATGGCATGGAAGGGGCAAGTCTGTGTTAAGCTACTCTAAGAGCACTTACTATTCTAAACAGTCAAAATTTTATGTTGCAGTTAATGTTGAATCGTCTACTGCTCTCATCCAATCATATTTCAGGACTCTTCCTTCCCACATGAATACAATGGTGTACAGACAGTAATCTTCAAGTGTGCAACTTTGCTGTATTAGTCTATACCACACATGAAGCTTTTTACATTCTGAACATCCTTTCCTACGAATGGGACTACATTTCTAATCTTCTAATAAAGCAAATTGTATGTTAGCTAACAATGGGCTATGTAGAAATCTAAATATCTGCAGTAACAACAGAGAAAATTATTATTTAACTTCATCCTTTGTAAATAAAACAAGTATGATAAAAGAGGTCTAGTTCAGTTTATGCACTGAGTTCTATGTGTGATCATTCTTAATAATTCTACTAAACGATACATTTTACACAGACATTTCAAAACTTCATTGTATAAGTAGAAACATTTTGGAGAGTTATGCAAAACATTTATAAAAAAAACATTATCATTGAAAGTCAAGAATTAAACATGTTATTTGTGTTTCAGCACACTTTGTCAAACTACTTGCTAAACAATGCTGCTTTAAAAAGTTTTTGAGGCCTAGTTTGAGTAAGTATATGTATGTTCTACCATTTTACACATTTTTAAACTTCTTTTGCTTATTTAGGTCTGTATGTTAATATGGCACATAAATATTATTTTGCGTTTTGTAAATATTCTCCTATCACCTGTAACCCACAATTTGTACCTAAGGTGTCCCTTCACGCTATGTTTACAAATCTCTTAATCATCATGTGATCCCTCATGAATTCCTTATGAAACATCACATCTTTCATCCATATTCATCAATAATTGTTGCACTGGCTAAAATGTTCACCTCACTTGAATACTCTGAGGGAGGACCTAGACTGCTTGTCTATAACAGAATCTGAGTGAGTGAATGAGAGAGCTAATACACTCATTATTCTTCTTATAAAGAAGTAATAAACCTCCTGAATTTACTCAAATTTATTTAATTAATTCTGGAGGTTTCAGCTTTGGATAATAGCTACGCTAGTTTATAATGAGTAGGTGAGCTTTATCTAACAGTTATTAACATTTTAGTGCAAAAGAGAAGGAAAATAAATATTTATTTTTTAGATGACTGATGCAGTTCCTGGTTGTGCTTCGAACTCATGCTGAGCCACAGATGGTTTCATATTTGCATCTACCTAAATATGGTTAGAGAGCAGGAATCACAAACTATCTAGATCAAGACTTAAGCCCTTGTTTAGATCTTGGCAGGTGACCCTCTGTCCACCAGGTGAGCAGAGGAAACAATATCTGCTTGCTTTAGTGGACTACCACCAGTCATATTTAGAGATGGCCTGGCAGAGATCTCTATACCTTTAGAGGATATTCAACCACAGTGGTTCCTCTGAAGACATTAAAAGATTGCTGAGTGGCCTCCATGACTCATGAGGCTGCTCAAATTTTTTTTTTCGCTTTACAAAAACATCGTCCAAAACTGGGAGTTTGTGCTTGTATTACAGAAATGGCACTGTAGGAGTTTTGTTTGAAGGGGTGGGGGTTAGTTTTTATTTTTTTGTTTGAAACCAGCGCACTTTTCCTGGTGGTCTCAAACAGGGAAAAAAAGTGTTTTGGTCAATCTACACTAAATATGGCGGATGGTCTGAGGTGCTTAGATTGACGGTCCAATTCAGTCCGGCAGTCAGTCTAAGGCTTATGCCTACAGAACCTGATGCGGCACCACCAGCAGACACATGATGGTTGGCCCAGCTCTAAGTAGGATGGGTGGACCATCAGTTTAGCGGACATGATACTCTGTCACATTTGTGGTGGAGTACCCTGTCCACTAAACTCTAAATGAGGCCCTTAGATGGGAACAAAGTGATTCTCCTCAAGTGTTGCACCACTTCCTTGAGATTTTCAAACATGGTATTTTTCATCTGCAAGGTCCTACAGATATTGTGATTGAATAACTGCATATAGGGGGAATTCCTAACATCCTCCCTGTGCCCCAGCAAAGTCCGTTTAGTTGTATACCTCAAAATGGTTTGAAAAATCATGTGGCAGAACTAAGACTAAGGTACACTCAGCACTGAAGTGATCCTTGCTGGAGCAGAATGAAATTGTTATCTGTAAAGCTGTGTACCAAAAATAGCAATAAAGGAGCAGATTCCTGTGTCCTGATATAAGGAATGATGAGGTCTAACAGCAGTAATCGTATCAAAGAATATTGCTTCTTTCTAGAAGGTAGAATATCATTTCCCCTTTAAGGTCAGATTTGATTCAGTCCATGTAAGGCTCAATTATTCCAGCTGATTCATGGGTAAAACTTTATTTAATATTTATTGATTTGAGAATATTCACCATAATACATCTGTTATGTTAACGCCTGATTCGAATTTGCTATTTAAGCTGTCTGAGTTAATTGCTACAGTTAATGCAAGTCTTAGGGGCAAAGCACCAGATGCAGAACTTGGGCCCCTGTGATTAGTGGTCCTAAATACTGCATGTACCTCTACTATTCTTTACTCATGACTGAAATCAGTAAACATTTCGTTTTTCAAGAAGGGAAGTAAATCGGACGCTGTATAATACTGTCTTATATTCCTTGATCACTTCCATCTTTAAAGTGGTTCGTATAATTTGATTGACTAGAAATCAAGTGTATGTCCAAAGTAATTAAATTCTAGCTGAAACTGTCTATGGCTTTAGAACCAGACTTGGTAAGTGTAGAACAATGTAGGATATTCAAGGACATATTGTTATTAATTAGCAAAAAGGTGTTTGCCACAGAGAGTGTTCTACATTTTGTATTCATGGATTTGAGCTCTGCTTTTAATAAAATTAACAGGACTAAACATTATGGGGTTGGATATTGCTATCCTTCATTTCTTCAAGTGATCACAAAACGACATATGCAGAGACGTTATAAGGCATGGGCAAAGTGGGCAATTGCCAGGGGTTCCCGCTTTCCTAGGGGCCCCCTCCAAAAGTGAACCTTCTCTCTATTTGACCTCTGCCTATTCTATTTTTCTATCTAAACCCCTCTCTCTCCCTCTCTCTCGGCCTGCCTCTACCTCTGACTCTGTCTATGCAGTGTCATCAGAAGGATTTTTGAGGCCATGTGCAAGACATATTTCAACAGTTGTTATGTGACCCTGTGAAAGATTAACATATCATTTAATACTGTTTGGCCTCATGGAAGCCCCGGAGTTGCAGGAAATGAGTAATAAAATTGAAAGTTGTTCCGTACAGGGGCCCCCAAAATATGTTTTGCCCACAGCCCACAAAATCCTTAAAAAGACACTGGACTTATGGTCTAGAGTGAGACATTGCATTTGCAAAAAGCTTGAACATTGCAAAAGGCATGCAACAAGGCTGTATCCTGTCCCCACTCCTACTCCCTCTATATACTGGAGACATGCTTGCAGGGTTGGGGACTGGACACCCCCAGGCTGGACAGAAAAACAATCCTGGTACCATTATTCTCTGATTAAGCGGTCTTCCTTTCTAAAACCACCAGTGGGGTTAATATATTGAGGATTTATATATAGCCACCAATTTCACTAAAAGATGCATCTTAACTGTGCGTCCCAAAACACCCATTTCCATTAGGCATCATATTTTGGAGCAAACATCCTGCTATTCATACTGTGACACACCATTCAACAACACTAACAGATGGGCCTCTCTTTTACACTCCATAAGGCTGAAATTCATCCAATCTCACAGAGCAGTTTTAAATTTTGCTACTCACATAGGAAATAAGCGTGTGCAATACATGAAGATATGCAATAATAGAGATAATTCTAGTTTTTTTTACAGTTTCATATAGCACAATATTGACCCAAAGGTTTTAGAGCACTTTCTATGTGCACCAGTTACATTACACAAGGACACTTTCACGGGGAGATGAAGTGATTTGGCCAAAATCACAGAATGTTTAGCTGATGCCGAGACTTGAACCTGGTTCCCCAGTTCCACGTTGGCAGCTCTGGCCGTTACAAAACATCCTATCACCCTAGATGTGCTGGCCTCTGGGGCTCTACGGATACCACCTGCTTGCAGGAAAAATAGCTTCTGCAGATGCATGTTAGGCTGACCTCACAGCACCATGCGCTTTATCTGTTATGAGGATTTGGGCACTTGGGGGCAGATTTATCAAAAGGTCATGCAGTGCCACAAGATAACTCACTGTGCTGCGTTGCGTCACAGGGTGAGAGCAGAAATGTGCCATGTCTACTAAAATATGATGCATTCTTGCTCTCTCCCTACGCTGATGCACTGAGTGCTGCCTAGCCCCAACACAGACACCCTTGTGCCATCGCCAACCTTATGCCCCTGCCAAACGCCACCCCCGCATTTGCCAGAGCTTACTAAACAACCTCTTCCGCTATACCTGAGACATCGTCGCCCCCGCAAGCACCCATGCCACCTCTCAGAGGAAGAAACCCGTGCTCTTGTCCTTTCCTACAACCCCTCCTCTGCCACTCCAAGCCCACTAGATCTCACTGAAATTGAAATCCTTGCCATCCTCCGAGACTACAACTATACCCCAGCTATCCCTCATCCTTTAGACGCTAAGACCGAACACGCCATCTGCACGGTTACTATCAACCCCAACAGACCAGATTCCCTCCGCAATAGAACTGTGGTCAAGAGTAATCTAGCACCTGTTCGCCTGTCCGCCCAGACTCCTGAACCTCCTGCCAAATCCTCTCTATCTGGTCTCTTGAATAATTGCCGGACGGCAGCTAAGCACGCTGCAGATATTGCTGATCTCATCCTTCGCAAAAATTTTGACTTAGCGATCCTCACGGAATCATGGCTTAACGAATCCTCATCTCCATACCTGGACCTCCTAGTCCCTCCTAACTACATCATCACAAGGCTAGACAGACAATCTAACAAGAAAGGAGGAGGCATCGCCTGCATCTACCGCTCTAACCTTCTGGTCACGGAACTTTTGGCGGACACCACTGAATCCTGCGAATACCTCGCCCTCACTATTCTCAGCAACTCCATCCCACTGTGCAACCTGCACATCTTTTACCACCCCCCAGGCATGAACGACTCCTTCACTGACCACCTCATGGAAATCATCACAGCTAAGAGTTCCAATAACGCCAATGATATTTTCCTCGGTGATTTTAACCTGCACTGGAACGATCCAAAGGACTCGCATGTCAATGCCATCAAGGACCTCCTGGCCGATCAAGCCCTGACCCAAGCCTGCTCACTACCAACTCACGCAAAAGGGGCCACTCTTGATTGGATTATCTCCAAAGAATCAACAGTCAAGCTTATCTCTATAGACCCATGCGACTGGTCTGACCACCACGCCATCACCTTCCTCCTACCTGACACCCACAAGACATGGGCACCGCAACCGGTGATTCCGAAACGCTGGATCAGAGACACTAAGAATCTGGACCGCAGGGAACTCGAGGCTCGCTGCAAATCAGACCTACCACCCCCCCCTGCATATCACACCGGTCAGCGGCCTTAACGAACACTACTCTGCAACCATTTCGAACATCCTGGACGACCTAGCCCCACTAAAACTGAAAAGAACCCAAATCAAAGACAGAAACCATTGGTTCACTCGATCCCTCAACAACAAGAGGAGAATCCTCCGACAAGCAGAAAGATCCTGGAGGCAGCACCCCTCTACCGCACATCTTAAACTCCTCCGCCAGGCCAGGAATGTCTACAACAGGAACATACTCAAGTCAAAAAAGAGTTCTTCAGAACTGCACTAGAGAAGGCCAAGAACAGACCCCACAAGCTCTTCGAGCTGGTCAAACACCAATCTAATAAATTGGCCAAAACTTCAAAAGAAACCCCGAAGTCTCTTATATCCTCAGAGGAATTCTCCTCCTTCTTTGCTGACAAAATCTCAGCCCTTGGAAACAAACTCAAATCCATCACATACCCTCAAACACCTCTTGACCCGCCTCCTCCAGCCACGTCGCCCCTACGGGTTTCACCCAAAAACCATGCTCACTGGTCTGACTTCAAACTCTACGACGATGACTCAGTGTCCAAAATCCTATCCTCCCTAAAACCCAACAAACATTTTAATGACCCGCTCCGTTCTAACTGCCTAGCTGTCGTCACCCAATCCATTATTCCTAGCTGGACTACAATAATTAACGCCTCTCTCCAGCAGGGCACGATGCCGGACCCTCAAAAAACCGGTCAAGTCCTTCCCATTCTGAAAAAGCCGTCGCTGGATTCTGCCTCCCCAGACAATTTCAGACCCATCTCCAACATACCCCTCTTGACCAAAGTGATGGAGAAATGTGTGCAGCAGCAGCTAAGTCAACACATCAACAACTTCCACCTACTCGATGACTTCCAATCCGGATTCAGACCAGGGCACAGCACCGAAACCACTAAGCTCCACATCGTTGATGACGCTCTCCAAGCTCTTGCCCAAGGCAAAACTTGTCTCCTCATCCTCCTGGACCTATCCTCGGCCTTCGACATGGTCAACCATGAAAAACTACTTGAACGCCTCAAACTCAGGATGGGCTTGGATGGCACCGTTCTAGATTGGTTCAGATCCTTCCTCCAAAACCGGTCCCAGAGATTCCTCGTCAACGGCATCCTATCGGCACCATCCCCAGTCACGGTTGGAGTCCCTCAAGGCTCAACACTGTCCCCTCCCTCTTCAACCTTTACCTGGAACCGCTCATCGAAGTACTACGCACTGCTAATATCTCCTATCATATGTACGCTGATGACACTCAGATCTACATCAAAACCTCATCACTTGAAGAGATCCTCTCCCTGAACGATGCTTTGGAACACACCGTCCAATGGCTCGCATCCAACCAACTCAAACTTAACGCAAACAAAACTGAATTTCTCCTGATCCCCCCGCCCAATACCAACCTTGAGATTAAATCATGGGTCAAAGCTATCACAGCCTTGAACTGCCCACCGACCATCGTGGATTCGGCCAAATCGCTGGGAATCACCCTTGACAGCAACCTGAACATGCGTGACCACATCAACTCAATGGCAAAATCAGCCAGATTCCACCTGAGCTACCTCAGGAAATTGAAACCCTTCTTCGACGCTCCCGACCTAAAAATGGCAGTCCAAGCACTTGTCATATCTAGACTGGAGTACGGCTGTTCTACCCTCTCGGGTCTACCCAAGATCTCCCTGGCACCTCTAAAAGCCTGCCTTAATGCAGCCGCCAGACTACTCACCGGCACGAGGAAATACAACCATATTTCCCCACACTTGAAAGCTCTCAACTGGCTTCCCCTGGAGGCAAGAATACAGCTCAAAGTAGCATGCATCACGCACAAAGCCTTATATTCGAACTCCCCTGTATATCTGAGGCAGAAACTTGTGATCTTCGGAGGAAACAGAAACTCCCGATCTGCCAGAGACCTCTTGCTCCAACTTGCACGCTTTCGAAAAAAAAAAACCTACAACCGAGCTTTTTCAGGGGCTGCTCCTACAATATGGAACTCTCTCCCTCCTGACATCAGAAGAATCCCCTCTCTGTCTCGCTTCAAAAAGGATGCCAAAACATTCCTTATGGGCAAATTTCTCGCTTAAAACTTGCCTCTACCTCCACAACAGCTTTGATCTACGGCCATCTACTGCCTCCTTCTGGATTATCTACCTCACACCCTTCAGAAACATGGGGCCTTGTCACGAACATTGACTAACGCAATCTATAAATATGTTATCTCGTCTTGAGTTCTTGGATATTTTAATCTGTAAATACGTGCCCTACCTCCCTTCTAGATTCAGCACCCTGCCTCTTTCATTCGTTGTGTAACTGATGATGCTATGCCTATTCTGTACATGCCTATGTCTCTCTGTAAAGCGCTCTGATACCCTAACGGGTCTGGTTCGCGCTCTATAAAACACATAAAATAAAAAAATAATAAAATAAAAAATAATAGTGCCAGGGGTTCTGCATTACAGGCAGGATTGCTTTTGTGCGGGTAGGGAAGCAATGCAGAGCCATACAAAATGGCTTTACGTGGCTTAGTAAATCCGCTAAAGGGCTTGTGTTGCCTTGCATCACCTTGCCTGACACAAGGGCAGCGCAAGCCCTTTGTAAGTCTGGGCGTAAGTATCTGGAGGACTACATTATAATAGCAGCCATCCTGCTTTGGATCTCTGTATGGACCAATCCAGAGGCAAGTTTAACCCAGGAAATTATTCAGGGCTGTATGACGTTCAACGCACACCACAAGAGGCATTATTGTGCTACAAAAACAAGGTTTGCACCATGGAACATCCGTAAATCGGACTAATTCGGGTTAAAATAATATTTCTACAGAACCAAGATGCTCCCAGCGAATTCCTCTGGTTAGAGAAGTCTAAAGACTGGTCATTCATTGCGGTCAAATCTACCACAGGAATGAATCCCTACTTACCTCTGGTGTACAATATCTCTGAATGGAATCTGTGAAACAGGTTTAGAGCTCATCAATTATTCTTTCCTACAGGGTAGGATTCTACCACCAATGGAAATGTGTACCCTTGTGACAAATCTTCGGTACTAATTAAAATGCATTTTTCTTTATAATTGTTATGATCTGCTGCACAAGACTATATTGCTGCTCTACTGACATGGAAGAATTTTAAAAGATATATAGGGGCCCGATTCAATTTCAGGCCGGAAATCACTCCGACCGAGCTGGACCCGGAGAGATTTCCGACCGAATCGGACTCTGGCAGTCCGACCGAACGAGTACGATGCGCACGCATGCAATCGGACTCTAGTCGGTCGGACTCCCATTGAAGTCAATGGGAGCCGGACATACAACGCGTACGCGGGCTCCCATTGACTCAATGGGTGCGAGGCGAACAAGGGCGCCCCCTACAGCGGGTACGCCTCGATGCGACTCGCAGCGTACATGCACAGGTAGGGGGGACCCATGGGTCCCCCCTGTGTGCGACTCGCGCGGCCACGCGTACAGGGGGGTCCGACACGGACCCCCAAAGTCCGGCTCCGACTGCTCTTTCGAGCCGGACGGCACGAGTCGGTCGGACTGCTCGTGGCACGTATCGTACTTGCCCGGCCGGGGAACGTCTCCATTGCGCGGTGCGAGTCGTGTCCGTGCGAGTCAGTCGGAGCGGTTCGGACCCGCGTACGAGTCAGCCGGCGATTTCGCGTGCGCTCGCATCGTACTTGCTCGGCCGGACGCACGTACGAATCAGTCGGGAAAGAGTGCTCCAAATCGGATCCGGTTAATCCGAATCCGATTCGGTGCCCTACCGGCCGAGATCGGAATCGGCCCCATAGTGTCTTTTTTTATACTTGCTGTTTTTTTCTCTCTCCTTTTGTCTGCTTTATGTTTCGTTGCTTTTTGATTATGGCCATCAAGATAAGATCGCCTATAGAATAAAAAAAAATTAAACGTGTTTATTGACATTTGTTGTATAGATCTTTTATTGTATTGTATTCGATGCAATGTTTTCCATGTATTTGTGGGTGATTTTTTTTTAACCAAAATAAACTAATAATGGTGATGATTGTGTTTAATATCATTTTTAAATTGCTATCATTAATTAATGTAATTGTTGTATTGTGACTGCTGGTATGTGCTGCTATTCACTGCTATTCTGTCAGAACAGTAAAAATCAAAATTTGCTCTTTCTTGTTGTGACATGGTAAAAAGTAGGTCTCACTGAGGTCAATAAAGCCCTGACCAAAATTCTGGAAAAGATCATTATCAGCCAGCCTCTTTACTTGTCCGCGGAACCTTGGGAGGTGATGGCATGGATGTGGCACCTGGTCTTGCTCCGTCCACCACTGTTTCTGCTGTCAGCCACGTGTCTGAATGGATGTATTTTAAAATAGGGACTGTAATGCATATAGGTAAGTATAGATATACTATTCTTAACTCCACATCTACACCATTAAAGAATTACATAGCGTCACTGTACATATTAAGTGAAGTTAATTAAAGTAAACCTATAAACCTATACTTACCCATATATGCTTACCTGGTCACAATATTTTGGAGTCCATATAAAGATTGAATACCATCTAAACAGCTGCAGACCCATGGTTGCAGGAGAATGACAATCTGTAATGCCTGCTGCTCTATGCTCTCTGACTGAGAGTGGGAAACATGGCAATGAGTCCAGAAGGTTGAAGGAATGGTGACAGGAGTGGATGGTATGTCATGCAGTGTATTGGGATTTTAAAAAAATGTATTCTGAACATGCAGGAGAAGTTGTCAACGAGGGTGGCAGGTAGCCTCGAGACCTAGTCATTGCAGTCTCAAATGCAGAGTCCACGACCCAGTGAGTATCAATGACGGCTTTGTCTGGGATACCTGCAGTGATATAAGAACAGTTGGCTAATATTTTTTTGTCCAGCGAAAAATAGGCTTTCCCTTACTTACAAGATAGCTTCTACTCGGTACTCCCCCCAAGGAGAATGAAGCAGTACCAACAGGCAACATCTACCTACCACCTTCAAGCCGAGGTTGAGTAGAATATGGATCAGAAATGATCATTTGATATTTTTAAAATGCGCGATATCCTAAAAGTATGCACTCTGTGAAATGTGTGCTTCAACGTATTTCTGTACAAGACAGACTTGTAATGTAAAGGTGCAGAACAAGCAGATATGTACAAAGAGGTTACAGCATGATTTTTGAAGATATGTATGAAGGTATTTATACCTTCGAGGGGTGATGGTGGAAGAGTAAGGAACTATGTCTGTGTAAGTCATTGTGTTTTTATAGCAACATCTCTTCCAAGGTCCTGATGAAAGCACTTGATGAATGCACAGGAGCTTTTATTATTAGGTGTTACATTAAACATACAATCTCATACTTAGCACAGGCAGTCAATAAATAGATGAGCAATAAAAAGCAGTATTGCAAGTGCATCTTACGAAAAGCTTAATTACTATTCTTCGTATCATCTCTTAAAAATCTAGACCTGAGACTTTTACTTTTTTTCCAACAAATAATGTATCAATCAGCCATTATATAACCCCATGGGTAAAACAAACCAAAACAGTCGAATAGAATCTGGTTATAATACTAAAATACGAACTTTACATGTGCAATCATAACTAGTGCAAAAAACATATCAATTAAATGTGCAATGTTTCAAAAAAAGCTTTCAGGAGCTATGAGTAGTATGCATTTAAAGTGCATAACATTCACATGTTGTCATAGATAGTGCAAAAAAGCATTTAAATAAAGTGCAGTATTCACCAAAAGATCGCATAAAAGCCTCAAAGCTAATCTACTCTAATACAAACATGAAAATATCTTCATCATGGTCGTCATGGCCAGAGCATATTCAATAAAATGGAAACTGGAATTGCAGATATTGCAATAACGCCAATAAAGTGCAAAAGACATTGTGCAAACAGATATCGGAGCATATTTTCACTTTCTTTAACAGCCTTATCCCCTCCCCCCTCGTATCCAGCGAGATACCATAACTTCTCGAAATTAACAATTTGGTTATTCCTCTTGGCATACATACAGCCGCGGCTGGTGCAGGTAAGAGCGTTGGGGCGGGATGGGGGGGGAGTCGACATACGATGACGAGGGAAAATAAGCGAAAACCACTTACCTTGCGCTCGCCGCATCACCGACGATGGTGCGAGTGCAAGGTAGGTGGTTTTCTTTTTTTTCTTTTATTTTCCCTCATCGTCGTATGTCGACGCCCCCCCGACCTTGCCCCACTGCTCTTACCTGCACCGGCACCGGCTGCATACATATATTCCAATCGTAGTATTCATTAATTTTAGTTTGCGATTGCTCAAATGATGGACATTTAGGAGTCTTCCAGCATTGGAAAATAAGTGATCTGGCCAGTGGCGGCTCGCCGAGGGAGTGCTGCGGGGCGGGGGAGGGGCAGGGTGGGGGGGTAGTGGACTCGGGCATACGACGGACAGGAGTAAGGTAAGTAATTAAAGAAATACAACTATTTACCTTGCGCTCGCTGCATCGCTGAGGTGGCGATGCAGCAAGCGCAAGGTAAATAGTTTTATTTATTTAATTACTTACCTTACTCCTGTCCGTCGTATGTCCGAGTCCACTACCCCCCCACCCTGCCCCTCCCCCGCCCCGTCCCACCGCCCCGCATCACTCCCTCGGCGAGCCACCACTGGATCTGGCGACTGAGACAGCTAAAAAGATAAACTTTTGCTCAGACCTCAAAAGGCCTCATTGTTTGCCAATACCCCAAAATGGAAGGCTAGTAAACCAGGTTCCACCCTTTTAGCTTATTGTTGAGATGTAAACATAAATATCTATTGCCAAAACAAATGCAGGGCAGGTAAAAATATATATATGTGCCCAGTCTCCCTGCTCCATTGTAGTGCATCTAAAACATTTATTTAAAACATTGGGAAAACATTTATTCAAAAATACTGGGGTACAGTGAAGTGTCCATCTAGCAAAAAAGTTAATTCATTTAAAATGAGCTATTCTAAACAATTCGTAGCCAAAGACAGAAATGTCCACCCACTGGTTTGGGGAGAAAGCACACCCTGTAACTGATGCTACCTTCTGGAGACATTTTGAAATAATACTCAGCTACATTTTGTGGTGCAGTATTTTATACCAGCTCCCAACTCCTATCATATTATATTTATATAGCAGTTTTTAAAAAATTGTCGGAAATAGATCTATGTTTACTTAATATTCTGCAAAAAATTGACATTCTTACGAATCTAAACCATAAGATAGATGCATTCTTCTGATCCTGAAGAGCTAGCTGCTGGTAGGACTTCCATCTGCCATTTATATTGAAATCAGATACCATACCAAACCCAGATCTATTCCAAAGTGCAATTGTGGATTCCAAAATTGTTAACCCCAGACTATGACAATTCCTGTATAGAAAAAAAACAGGGCAATCAAATATATTATGTTTTGCCACTAATTCATTCTTGTGCAATATTATTGCTTTTAAAGTTTTGTATCTAGTTTTCTTGTGGCATTTCCATGATTTGATAAAAAACGAGAACTGCAATCCTAATTCTTGCATTATTTTTCTTCAAAAGAAAGTATCAGGTGAGAGTGGTTCAGCATATAAACATGCATGGTAATCTACAACGTCTGCGTGATCGTAATGGTAGAAATCAGGTAAAGCTAGTCCTCCCTTCTCCTTGCCTAATTGGACAATCATCAAATTAATGCGTGGACGCTGTTGTTTCCATATAAATTTCCAAATTAATCGATCTCCTTCCTTAAAATAATTTGTATCAAGTCTTATAGGAACATTGGAAAACAGAAATGAAAAAGGAGGTTGAATCAACATTTTAATTAGGCCAACTCCGCCTACAATTGACAGAGGTAAAAAGTTTGAAACCTCCAGCAATCTCTTAACATTACAAAATGTCACACAATAATTTAAATCATACAAGTCTAGAATAATGGAGGTTACAAATATCCCAAGATACCTAATAAGACAAGTAGACTCCCACTGATCCCTAATTGCAATAGGTAGGTCCTCCTATATAGCATTAAAAACCAACATTTCATTTTTTTTGTAATTGACTTTATAACCCCCAATTGCAGTGAAATCATTAAACCTATCTAGGGCTCTTTGAATATTAATTTCTACTACATCCAAATATAGAATAATATTGTCTGCAAACTGTTTTACTTTGACATGCCTGAACCTGGAAGTACAATAGAATCATGAGCATTGTTCTGTAATATAGTAGCCAAAGGTTCAATAAAAAAGATGAATAAAACTGGTGAAAGGAAGCATCCCTGATGTGTTCCACGTGAAATATGAACTCGACCCGTATCAGTTGAATTAATACTAACCGTAGCTACTGCACCTAAATACAAATCCTTCAGTAGATTAATAAATAGAGGAGGAAAGAAAATCTTTTTCAAAATCTGAAATAAGGCCGCCCAATTGACGAAGTCGAAGACTTTTTCTGCGTCAACCATAATTATAGCCGCTCAAGTCGTGTTAGTCAAGAAATAGTCTGTGGCCTGAATCAGATAATTAGTATTCATTACCATGTACCTACTGGGAAGGAGACCATTCTAGTCACCATGAATATATTTCTGGACAACAGAAGCTAGGCGATTGGTTAAAATCTTCAGCAGCAGTTTACAGCCTGCAGTTAGCAGGCTAATTGGCCTGAAAGAACTTGGGTTAAACAACAATTTATGTTTTTTTAGGAAACTCAGAACAATAGATTCCGTAAACATAAATGTTACAGAAATAGGCCCACCTGAAATTATTTCATTAAAGAGATACTGAAACAACAAAACAATTTGTATATATAGCTCAATGGGGATAAATCCCTACTGCCTTAACATTGGCCATGGAAACCAGGACCATCCAAAATTCTGTCTCTGATATCGCTTTACTTAGGTTTTGCTGCTGATCGAGCAAAAACTGAGGGATTGAAATTGGATCAAGGAAGTCCCCACTAGCATCCTCCAATATCTCTGACCAAGCCTTATAAATTGTAGAATAATGCTTAAAAAAAAATGTCTTTATATCTTCGCTACTGGAAGTGTTAGAGTTAGTCACTGGGTCCATCACCTTTACTATCCTATTGATACTGGCCCTAGATGTTACCAACCAAGTCAAAGCACTGCCTACATGTTCACTCCCCTGATAAGTTTTCTGAAATCCAGTCCTTTCATTAACAAGCTCTTCATTTAACAAGAAGTCACAAAGCTTTTGTTTAGCCAGTTTCAGTGATTCACTAGTAAAGGGAGAAGATGAATTAAGACATGTACTGATTTCCTTTTCTATATTCCCTTACATTTCCTCTATCAGTGTTCTACAGGACTTCAATATTTTTGCTTTATACGCAATGACCTGGCAATGAAAACAAGCCTTGAAGGTTCCAAAATGTTTAAAAAAGAGGCCAAGTTTGCATTCATCCTAAAAAAATCCTCTATAAAAATATGAATATTGTTTTTCCCTATTTCGTCTAAAAAAAGAGACCTGTCAAAGTTCCATCTAGTAGTTCTAGAATTAATTAGCCTAGTTTCAACTTGAAGAGAGATGATGGAATGATCTGAGAAACTATTCCCCATGATCTGTGAATCTAATCTATTAAACTGAGCAGAAATTTTACAAAAATCAAATTGTGATGCAGACTTAAAGCGCTGGGAAAACATGTGTACTTCCTTGAATCAAGATTTGCAATGCACTAATCGAACCACCAAAGACACCGATTTGTATTTTAATTGTCTCTTATCTCTGCATGAGGCATCTAGCACAGGACCCTGGAGTAAATTGAAATTCCCCTCCTGATAACTAGCCCCCTCACGTCCAACAGAGCTGTATATATTTAAGAGGCTGAACATCACCCTCTATTGAACCGTAATAATTAATAAAATTAATAAGTTGAGAATCTAAGCATGATGCAACTCAAAGCCAGCGCCCCTGGCTATCTCTCTTAACGCTCTCTAGTACCCAAATAAGGGATTTAGAAAAAAAAATACTACCGCCCTACACGCCAACTCAACAGAGTTTCTTTGGCCTTCTCAATCACTTTGGCTGGGTAGGGAATCAGGAAGACGGGTCGGAAGTTGATCAGTTGGTTCAAAGTGGCTGAAGGTTAGTTGAGAAGTCCATTGACTTCCACCTGTTTCCAGACATCGGGGAGTATAGCCAACGTGAGTGCGGTGCTGATTGGTGGTGTTCCATGGATGCAGACATGATGGGGGCATGCATCTGTTGGGGTCACTGTGTGGATGCTCCGCATGATGTTCGTTGTGCCATCTCTGGTGTGAGTTGTTCATTCGGTCAGCTGGCCTTCTTGGTTGGTGATGGGTAGGTTGGTGATGAGTTTGCTGGGATCAGGTTGGTGTGCAAAGTTGCTATAGATGTTTGCAATTTTTCTGTGGAAGAAGTTTGATATGTTGTCACAGAGTTCTTGGGAGGGGGTGATGTTGTTGATGGAGGGTGAGGTAAAGTCCTTGATGATCGTCATTTTAAATGTCAAATTTAAATAATTAATAAAAAAAAACTACCTACCCAATTCCCAATAAAAATCACACCACGAACTTAAAACTATAAACCATTTATAAAAATAAATAACAATGTAATCATGTAAAAAAATAACATATTACTAAATAAACACAAATTAATGTATAATTAAATAAAACTGCCCTCCTAATACCTAATACATCCCACAAGTCTAAATTAAAATGTAATATATAAATGCACAATCCAATAAATAATGAATCAAATAAAACAAATATATAAAATAATAAACAAAATAATCGAGTAACATGAATTAATTTATAATTAAGATAGATTCTACCTACTCAAGCCCCCAATTGACCCAACAACCCAAGATAACAATGTAAAACACAATTTAATTTTTTTTTTTTAAATAACTAGGTAATAATAAAAAGATAAAACACAATTAAGAGATGAATTACCATAATTTAATATATAATAAAAACAATGCCCATTCAGGTCAGCTGTTAGAAATTGGGTTTCTGGTTGGCAGAGCTATGCACCCTGCCCAAGCAGGAACCAAAATCCTAATCAGGATAAGTCGCAAACACACCCTAAATTAACCTGTGCTCACCCCCTGGTAGCTTGGCATAGAGCAGTCAGGTTTAACTTAAGAGTCAATGTGTAAAGTACATGTGCAACACTTCAGACAGTAAAATTGTGAAAACACCACACAAAAAGATACCACACCCGGTTAGAAATATAGAGTTTAATTTAATCAACAAAACAAGACCAAAACAATAAAAAGCCAATACATAGAAAGGAGTTATGACGTTTTGAACAATATATTGAATTATAGTGCTTAAAAGCATAATGTTTCAACTGTGGCTATCTGGTCATGCCAGACTGAATCAAATCCAAACGTTCAGGCCAATTGCGATTAAGCGTGGGTCAGATAAAGGGAATAGCCTTTGCCCACCACAAAGAGCCTGAGTTGCATCCTCCACAGAGCCGAGATGTGAGAAGCAAAGAGGTGATGCATCATCGTCGAACCACAGGATGAAGGCGAGATGTTTGCTCCGAGCCGCACAAAGTCAAAGATGAGTCAGAAATGAAGGCGATGTGCCAAACAGTTTGCGATGCGATGTACTCATTCCTCGCGGCGATGCAGAGTTGTAGATGGAGATGCACCAGTTCCAAGCAATGCAATGGCGGTGATGCATGGATTTCTGCTGGAGCAAAATGTTATAACCACATCTAAGGGTCCAGGACTGGGTTGGCACCCCTTGCCAGGGCAAGACTCACAGATGCCAGAGCCCAGGTTCTGTAGTAGAGTAATTGGAAGTCATTAATGTCCCTGAGACTTCAGAGCAGGAGGCAAGCCAGCAAGCCCGTGGAGTCACTTTAGTTCTGGGTTCAAGTGATGTGGGTCCAGTTCTTCTCACCCAGGAAAGGAGGACAGTAGGCAGCAGGTCAGCACAGCAAGAAAGCTGTTCTTCCAGAGCATCACTCCAGCAGAGTTGCAGTCCTTCAGCAGCACAGCAGTCCTCCTTCCTGGCAGAGTATCCACAGGTCCAGAAGTGGTAGTATCACATATCCAGTTCTTATACCCAGTGGTGCCTTTGAAGTGGGGGAGGCTTCAAAGAGGGGCTTTGAAGTGCACAGAGATCCTCCCTTCCTGCTCTGGCTTCAGACTCACTACAGGCGGTTAAGCAGTCCTTTGTGTGGGGACAGGACACAGCCTATTCAGGTGTAAGTGTGAGGCTGTGCCCCCCTCCTCCTTCCCACCCTGCCCAGGGGGGCCCATCAGGATGTGGTTGGCCCATCACGTGACACCTAAGCTCCCTTTGTGTGGCTGTCTAGAAGGAATGCACAAAGCCCAGCTGTCACCCATCCCAGGACATGTAAAATATGTAAAACCTAAAAGTACATGCCCTACCTTTTAATTACAAAGCACCCTGCCGTATTGGTTACCTAGGGCTACCTAGGGCCTACCTTAGGGGTGACTTATATGTCATAAAAGGGGGAGTTTAAGGCTTTTCAAAGGGTTTTAAATGGAAAGTCTATGTGGCAGTGTAAAATGCCCACACAGGCTCTGCAGTGGCAGGCCTGAGACATGTTTTAAAGGGTTGGGCCCATTAGTAGTATTTAATGTACATGCCCTGTGTACATGTATTACACTTTACTAGGGACTATTAATTAAATTAAATATGCCAATTGTGGATAAGGCAATCAAACCACATGCACTTTAGGAACTGGTTAGCAGTGGTGAAGTGCCCAGAGTCCTAAAACCAATAAAATAAGATCAGCAAAATTGGAGGCAAGCTTCAAAAAGATTGGGGAAAGAACATCCCAAGGTTGACAGGTCTAACACCACCGATAAACCCAACACCCCAGCAGAATTAAAATAACAATAATAATTATTTTAAAAATTAGAATTGTACAATAACATATTGTTGGACTTGGCCCCCTCTGCAAGCTCACCGCAAGTCTTTTGCCTTCAGCCATCCTGTTTTGCTGAATTTGCTTTTGGCGGCCTAGGGACTCTGTGCATTTTACAACTGCTAATCAGTGCTAAAGTGGTTGTGCTTACTCCCTAAGATATGGTAAAATTGGCTTACACCTGATTGGCATATTATTTTCACATATAAGTCCCTAGTAAAGTGGTATTCCATATATCCAGGGCTGGTAAATTAAACACTACTAGTGGGCCTGCAGCACGTATTGTGCTATCAACTTAAGTAGCCCCATCAAAATGTCTAGGGCCTGCAATTGCAGCCTGTGTGCAGTTTTAAACGGTCAAGTCGACTTGGCAAAATAAATCTTTTGACAAGCCTAAAACGTCCTTTTTAAGACATGTAGTTCACCCCTAGGGTATTCCCTAAACAGCCCATAGTGTAGGGTGCATTGCATATACAAGGTTGGACATGTACTTTTAAGTTTTACATATCCTAGTAGGGAAAAACTCACAAATGCATTTCTTACTACTGAGAGTCCTACCTCTCCCATAGGATAACACTGGGTTACCTTATTACATTTAATAAGTGATAACATTTGTTTAGGAGCTGGTTGACATACCTTATTTGGTATGTAAAGAATTGTAATTACAAATCCTCTTTAAAGGTAAAGTCAGATTTTACATCACAATTCTGAAAATGCCACTTTTACAAACCTGGCATTTTCCTGTCCTATCACTTTAGTGCCTGTAGCCTGTTTCCTGGGTCACATGACTAGGTGTAGTTGGCAACTGGCCTTTGTGTATTCCTGCCAGACAGACACACAGTAGCAGGACTGGGTGTTAGCAGGATGGGCCATCCTGGCAGGGTGGGGGGTTGGAGCTAAGCACAGCCCCACTTATACTTCAAAGCAGTTACCTCAGCACACACACAAAGAACTTCACACTAGCCATTTGTGCCCTCATTCCCATTGGAGCCTGGGCTTGTGTGCAGGAAATTCCAACACCATCTGTAGGAGAAAAACTCTAGAAGTTTCTTCCACTTCAAAACTGGCACAAGGTAAGCAAACTAGGACCCTCAGACCAACTCCTCAGTTCACTTCTGGATCTAGGGAGGACTGTCTGAGACCTGCTTTTCTGCTTGAACACAGGGCTCCCAGATTGAGTCCACTGGCTAGTTGGCAGGCCTCCTGATCAAAGCCTTGTGGACAGAAAAGGCTCCAACCATCTTGAACCCGCACCTGATCCCAACCTGGCTGAGTCCTGACTCCCCCAAGTTGTACCCCTCCTGTTCTGGATCCTTGAAACTTGGGACTTAGAAAATTTGCAGCCAAACGGTGCTCTCAGAACCGAGAGGAGACATGCCTGACTCACACAATAAGAGAGCTAGAGTTCTTCCTGCCATACATCTTCCACAATGAAACTCAAAACCACAAAAATACACCAGATCATTTATTCGTGCAATCAATCTGGAATTGTGAGACTGCATCTAGGGGAAAAAGAAGCAAAAAAAGGTTTGGATGAAAACACCTCACACAAAATTTATGGCATGCGTCATCATCGGCCAGTCCATCCCACCATGTTATGATACTAACATAGTGGTCTCACCTTCTAGAGAGAGAGATCAGCATAAATGTTTTCTGGTCATATGAAGGTCCAGATTTTTATGTAAAACAACCTCTGACCAGGTCTACCTGCTCGTGATCCATTCAAGGTGCATTGCTGGTCAGCCTGACTTCACAGTAGCACCTGCTACATTTTTCTCTGCACCCGCAAATCCGATTCGACAGCCTCATAGAGTTTTGTCATGCTAGATAGCTTTGACTTTTATCGAAGAGAGTGAGTCCGAACGTAGAAATCTTCACCTCAGCTTTGTCCAGTGGCTCCCCAATGATGACTCCTTCTCCTCAGACGCTGCCAGCTGCCTTGCCCTACTCAACTTTACTTTCTTAAACATTTATTTACAAAATTTCTTTTAAGTCTGAAGGTAAGCAGAGACCAGGCCCAATCCACTACGTGAATCTGAACTGTGCTGCATAACTTTCAACTTTTCCCAGAGACGCAAGACTAGATGTCCATGGTTGGTGCTCCCATCTTTTAGAAGCTATTTTCACTTAAAATTTTAAAAACTCATATCTCTGGTCTATTGATTGGATTTTTGTCATTTTGGTGTCAAATAATTTATTAAATTTTGCTCAATTTTTCTAAATTAGTGTCTGATTTTTATTGTGTTTACTATATCACTGTATAAAACATTGCCTCTAAGTTAAGTTGACTGCTTTTGTGCCAGGCTACCAGAGGGTTAAGCACAGGTTAATATAGTGCCTTTTTGTGGTTCACTCTAAAAAGAATTGTGGCTGTTGTTTGAGAAAAAGTAAAGTACACACTGCCTAGCCTTAGCGTACCACTGAAAGTTTCCAGTTCCAGGTGGTCCATAAGCTGTGTAGGCGGATAGTTTGGGTTACTCTGAATTTTTTGTGCCTTCTTCCTGGAGAGGTTTAGCAAAGGCTACATCTGTCATGGCAAGTGTGAGATATGTTGATGGTGGAAATAAATTGCAACACAACATAGACTCATCATTCACCCTTTACCATGAACATGGTGCATCATTGGTGTAAGAAAGATGACAGTCAACACAATTCTCAAACATTCATTAGGAGCCTACAGACTCACACAGTTACCTAAAGTAAAAATGGAGAGGACACATACAACTCAAAATTATTTATGATAAAAAAATGTGTTAGTGCATAAAGAAAGGTGCAACTGCATTCTGGCACTGTCCTATCTGGAGCATTGCTAAATACACAGCAGAAGTGCCATGGAGTTTTCTATGCAAGCGACTTTAAGGAGAAAAGGACAATGTATGAAGGTCAAGCAAAACGGTTTCCAAAAGGTCTCGTAAAAATTAAAGGAATTAAATTCTGAGGAGCACTCGCTGGAGTAGTGCTAACAGGAGCCCAACCTAGTACCATTTCCTAAAAATAAATGCATGTGTCCTGGATGATTAATCACAGAATTGTTAAAAAAACTAAGGGGCTCATTACGATGGCGGAACGATTGCCACCGCCGGGCCGGCGGTGGCGATCGTTCCGCCATCACAATGAGATTTACCCACCGCCATATTAGGATGGCGGTGGGTATTGCGGCAGACGCAAAGTCCGTCTGCCGCTTTTCCGCCGGTGGCAATCGCACTGATTGCCTGGCAGGCGGAGCAGGGCCACTAATATGGTGGCGGTGCCTAGCAGGCACCGTCCACCATATTAGGATGTGTCTGTGTAGAGGCCTTTCCATGGTGGCGATGCCGCCATGGAAAGGCTGGCGGGGATTGGGTTTGGGGACCCGTTGCGGGCCCCCTTGAGAGGGTGTCCTGCATTTCCATGCACCAAGTGGCAGGCACCGCGTGGTGCCTGCCAAGTGGTGCAGGAAATGCAGTGTAAGCTACCTTAACATTGCGGACGGTGCTGCAGCCAGCAGCACCGCCCGCAATGTTAAAGGCCCAGGATGCGCCCGCCAGTATGGCGGGCGCATCCTTATCGCAGTGGTGGGACTGCCGCATGTCTGGCGGGCAGTCCCAATCACTGCTACGGTGGTCCGCCCGCCATCGTAATCAGCCCCTAAGTTTTCTATGTCCTTCAAGTGCGCCACTTTAATAATTTTGCATGTGCCTGTCAAGCTACTAGTAATAGTTATTCCAATTTAATCACCTGCTTCCAATCAAAAGGGACATGCTTCTTTTTTTCCCATGGAAGTTGGTAGCACGAGATGGGTACTCCTCATGATTGTTGCCAACCAGAGGTGCAGATTTTCCTTTCAACTTACAGGGGAAGGCCTTTTAAATGACAAAAAGACAAGATTTTGAGACCTGGAGGCAATGTAAACAGAGAGGTCTCAGAAGAACCGAGAGATGACAGACTAGCATGAGCTGGCATGGGCTTAACTAAAGGCCAATCAAGTATCACTCACGTAGCCACATTAAAGCATGCAAAACAATTTTAGCTCAGCTTCTCACGTGTGCCACATTAAACTTTTAGCACTGATTAGTTAATCCAAATCACCTGTTTCCAATCCAGAGTGGCATGTCCATATTTTTTCATGGAAGCTGCCCACTCAAGCAGTGCACTCTGCTCAATCTTCCATGAAAGTCGAGAATGAAAGTTAAAGGTTAGGTTATGAGTGCCACTTGTGATATCTAGTTTTCTCAGGAAATACCAGCCCCCATTGCAGGTGCCCTTTGAACATCTGTAGCTAACTTGAAGATTAATTTAGTTGAAGCCTATACACAAATTGAATTTTGTTGTAGGTTTACCAGTATTACAGTAGCACCAATGGCCTACTACAAAATTCAATTCACAAACCTACATGCAGAGATCTCCACTTCAGCTTCTTCAATTGTTTATATGCAAAGATCTCCGCCATGAGTGCAGAAATCTCCACACATGTTGGGGTACACTTTACTAGTATATGTGGGAGGGAAGGGGTGGATAAAAATGGGAAATACTTATAATAAATTGGAAATGTTTAGGGGTGCTTAAGAAGAGGTTCAGGGAGGGACATGCAAAAACAAAACACTAACCCACACAAGACAAAGAGCGTTGTTATTCACAAACTGCACTTCTAAAGTGATTACGGACAGAAAGGTCCCAAAACAGCCATAAATGTACTTCATCCAAGCCTTTAATACATTTTTATACATACTAAATACAAATAAAAATGTTAATGTACGTTTTTTTTTTTAAATTGCCGTTTAGGGATAATATTTTTAAATTACACATATATAATTTACGTAATTCATGTTTTAATTCACAAGTAGGTGTTCTGTAACATTACATTTGATTCATTCTAGATTTAAAATAAAAATATAAAATATTGTACATCAGTATTTCATAATATACTTTTAATATATTTTTATAAATATTATTAAAGTTTAATAACTTTTTCTATGCCTCATCATAGGGAGATATTCATCCTACTGGGGAAGACATCTGCCCACTTGTGAAAATGTATGAGTGGTAACTTTACAATCATAAATCTTGTGCTAGGAGGCTACAATCATGGTGCGGAGATATGTAGGTTTGCACGTAAGAGTAACTTCATACTCAGAAAGGGATTAGCAAAAACTTGTAAAGTTACTCCTAGGTGCAGAAGTGGGTTTACATATGAGTAAATCTACATGTGTAAATTTACCTTTGTGAATAGGGCCATTTGTCTTTGTTTATCAGTAGGCCAAAATGATTGTGTCCTTGATTATCTGCCTGTTCCTTACACACAACTATTTTTTAATTTACATCCCTTCATCCAGTGTGTATAATACACATTACATTTATAGCATACAGTGTGCTGCTAGTTCAGCTTATACAGATCAACTTCATATTCATTGACTTCCACTGAAGCACTGATTATCATGATGCCTGAGGTGTTCCCCTCCCACTTTTCCACTGTCGTGTCTTCTGGGTCCTAATAAATTTAGTGATGGCATGCGTGTTTATTCTGATCATTATGATGATCTCCATATTTTGAGGAGACAGGCTGATCTTTCTGACTGTGACAAATGACCTGCTATACTAAAAACCTGCTCATAACATACTCCAGTTGCAGGGCCTGCTAATTATTTTATTGCCGACCTCAGGGTTCTGAACACTGCTCCATTTTCCCATGCTAAGAAATCAATTGCTCACGATCTACTGTAAATCATGTTTTGTCATCCAAGCACTCCTGTATCATCATCTGTGTTATCACAGTTACTGCTCTTGTATTTCCTGTATCTGTGCACTGTATGTACATACTAGAACTCCTAAAAAACAATCCAGGACAGGAGTCACTATTTCTGATGTTGCTACTATTTATTGTTGACCAGAGAATGGAACTTAGAAAGGTGATTTGCTTTTGTCAGAGGGTGGTGCCGTTTGATGTACTGTTGGAACTACCACCGCACAGGCTGGTGAATGGGATACTTGAGTCTTTGGGACATCCAACGCTCATCTATAGAGACATCTAGCAATGATTATGGAATGAAAGTAGACAGCCCATGTTTGTACCACAGATCCAATAATGTGGCACAAAGGCACTCTTCTAAGGTCACGCACTCCTGTTGCAGCTTATGTGTACACAGACGAAATACTAAGCTGTTATCCAACCCAACAGTTTCAGTGTAAACTTACTACAAAAATGTACATTATATGTCTCCACCCCGAGAGTAATACAGCTTGCTTACTCTTGTGTGGGTGGGTGAAGTCCTTCACTAAACACCTCCCTGACCTTTTATTCTTCTCTAATCCTATCTCCTTTTGTTTTAAGTCTGCCTTTTTTGACACCAACTTCCCTGTGTCCCTCCTACATTTACTACTAAAATCTATATTTAATTGTGCTGAGACGCCACAATCAGGCCAGAGAACTCTGCACATATAAGTAGAGGCAAACCATATACTTTGTAGTACATTTTGTAGTACTACAAAATATACTACAATGTGCACTTTGTGAATCAAGCCTAATGTCTCAAACTATTTTGACCAGGGATTCTATTAGACCTCAGTGTCCAATGACCTCAAAGTCCGATGACTTGCCAATGACAATTACATCACCTATCCTCTGTAGGAATTACTAATTTATACCATTATGCTGCTCAAACAGGTGTCAAAGCATGTAGTAATTAGAGTTCTAAAAGGGCAGACTCTTCCTATTGGAGGGCTTTTACACAGGCTTTATTATTTCACTGAATGGTCCCAAGCTATTTTGGACTTTAAAGATATTGCTAAAATGTGTGCATATCGTGTGTCCAGAGAGGAAGTTTTTTGAGTGTACAGTTTTGAGTGAATATTAACTTTGAAAATACATGATTGCAATGATTAATTTTAGATGTAACTGATGAATTATTAGGATTGCACTTAAAGTGATTTAAATATGTCAATTAGAAGTGTGCTCATTAATGTAGCTTAGTTGTACCACATTTTTATAAATTCACCATATTAGGTAATATGGATGTGGTTTGATGCTGTTCATTTCACTCCTCCTCTCCTCCCATCCTGTTCCCCTGTGATGTCTTCTCTCCTTCTCTTCACACAGGTTCCGTGGTACAAGAGACAAGTCAACATCACAGGGCCTGATCCACAGAATAGCACTCATTACTTAGCATGCGTTTAGTACGCATGCCATTACAACGCGGTCGTTAGAACGACCGCGTTGTTAGTTCGCATACCTTTACAACGCAATTCGGAACAACGAATTGCAGTAGGGGGCGCTGGATGTTGGAATAGTATAATTTACTATTCCAACTCCAGTCTGTGCGGACACTAGGGAAGGTGTTGGATTTCAAATCCAACACCTTCTCCCCCCTAACGCAAGTCGTTGTTCCGACTTGCGTAGTAAAGGTTATGCGAACTAACAATGCGGTCGTTGTAACGACCGCGTTGTTATGGCATGTGAAGTATCGCATGTGAAGTAAACGCTGTTTACCGATCCACAAAGGTGAATGTACACTTGGGGGCCGATTCCGATTCGGGCCGGAAAACATACCGACCGACTCGGTACGGGAATATAGTCCGACCGACACGTACCGGCGTTGCCCGACCTGGGAAGTACGATGATATGCATGTGATTCACGACCGACTCGTACGGAACACAAGCCGAACGACCGAACCAGACGGAAACAAGCTATCCGGCCGGGAAACCACGCGAATAGAACCGACCGACACGCACCGGGAATCAACCCGAACGAAACGTACCCGCAAACTCCGACCAGTACGATGCAATGCATGGAAAAACAGACCGAGTCGCACGGAGCGCAAGCCGAACGACCGACACGCATACAAAAGCCAGCCGAAGGAAGCCAATACTCGGCGACCGACGCGTACGCCGCACAAGAAACCCTGCAGAAATACAGCGTGGACGACTCGGAGAAGCTCGCACGAGACAACTGCAGCGTCCTACTCGGTCCGAAGAACGTCTCCTACATGCACAAAAAATACTAAGGAAAAAAACAAAAAAAAGGGCCAAACAAGCAATGACAAAGTCAATAAATACAGGGAAAAAAACATGGAACAAGGACACACCCCCAACTCCACCTATATAAAGGCCACAAATCCCTACCATGATCCTTTGCAAATTCAACTGACCTGCCAGCACAGAACACCATCACACAGCAACCACAGACACATGCACAGCTCATCCATCACACAAGCCACACACCATTAGCACCTCAACAAATAGCACCCTCACATACACCCAGCAAAACCTACACTCACACACCCTCACCTGCACACACACATACATCATTCACCACCACCACCCATCACCATGCCCCTAAAGAAGAATCCAAAGTTCCTAGACAGTGAATTGGAAGTCCTGGTAGATGAGATCCTCAGGGTAGAGCCACAGTTGTTTGGCACATTGGTACAACAGACCCCCATGTCGCAGAAAAGCAAGATGTGGCAGAGGATCGTTGACAGGGTCAACGCACAATCACCATGTTTGCGCACAAAGGAAGACATCCAGAACAGGTGGTATGATGTGCGCAGGAGGGTCAGGGACCTACTAAAGAAGGATTACATCGTGAGTCAGCATACCGGCAGTGGCCCTCCTGCCAAACCACTATACCTCAGGCCCTGGGAGGAGAAGGTGCGGGCCATCCTACCACCAGTGAGCGTATATGGACTATCAAACATCCCAGAGCCTGGTGAGTACACAACAAATATAAACAATATTGTGTGACAATACACACACATCACTGTCAAGGGGATAGTCAAACCATGCACCCTTAGAAAATACACAGCAATCAAAAGATAATCACCCCAAGATCTGTCTGTCAGTCAGATAAACACAATACATGCCATCTCATAGTGACATGTAACTGTGTCAAGATATGTACAAACATAACTACAAATACAGCAAGGCAGTGGCACAAATGCAACCAACAAACACAGTTAGACATTTTGC
The DNA here is from genome assembly GCA_963921515.1 of Calotriton arnoldi. Classification (NCBI taxonomy): domain Eukaryota; kingdom Metazoa; phylum Chordata; class Amphibia; order Caudata; family Salamandridae; genus Calotriton; species Calotriton arnoldi. Next base: position 216,256 of record CAWUFW010017412.1, read on the forward strand.
CACCACTAGAACACCACCTCACAGGGAAGCTCACTCAAAGGAAGGAATTCTGTGTATGCTGGTGAAGTCAGTGTATCCGATAGCATGATGGGAGTTGTAGTCACAGATATTGGTCACACTCACAATTGGCCCATCAACACCACTCTCAACCATGCTCACATCACAGGGAGTGGAAAAGAAATGACAAGATGGCTGACACTGGGTACTGCTGTGGGGAGCACAAGCCCCTGCTGGGAACTGTGCACCAACCAACAGCAGGACACCACTGTCAGCCACTTTGCCATTGCTGTCACACTCACACACAGTGAACTCCACTCAAAAGGAAGGAAGTATGGGCATGCTGGGAAGGGGGGTGTAGGCCATAGCATGATGGGAGTTGTAGTCACAGATATTGGTCACCCTCACAATTGGCCCATCAACACCACTCTGAACCATGCTCACATCACAGGGAGTGGAAAACAACTGACAAGATGGCTGACACTGGGTACTGCTGTGGGGAGCACAAGCCCCTGCTGGGAACTGGGCACCAACGAACAGCAGGACACCACTGACTGACATTCTGAAAGCCAACTTGCACTCCCTGCAATGGAAGCACGTTCCATGGTGGGATAACTGGGCTGGGGGGAGAAGGAGGGCCGGATGTCCACCAGATACCACCAATGCTGGCCATGCACACACCTCAACATTCACATAGAAAAGCTTCAGGTTGGCAGGACAATGTGCTACACCAATATCAACCTCTGACTGTGACAACTTAGGACAATGCAATGTACAGGCCCGCATCCAGAGGTACAGTCACAACTGTCAGGTGTGTGAACTATTGATGCCCGTAGAAACATAAGATACATTGTGTGTCTCTTCCAAAAACATGTGATGATGGGGACACAGCAGCAGACGAGGAGGAGTCCCTGTCCCAGGCTCCGGGTGACACTGAGCTCACTGGTGTGGAACAGCCTCTGCACTCCTCGGATGGCGAAGACCTACCTGGCCCCTCCGGTGCGAGTCATCATGCAGCACCAGCAGGACCAACATCTGCACCCCCTGCACCCACCCCTCCAACAACTGCCAACACACAGACCACCCCTGCCAACATGGAGAGACCAAGGACCACCGATGACAACAGCACAGGGACCCCGGCCCAACGTGGAGCAACGGACAACGAACCCAGTAACAACCCCCAAGTGGGCCTACGATCACCTGTGCATGCCACCACAGGTCCCGCACGTGTCGCCAGGGGTGGTGGGAGGGGTGGTAGACATAGGTCGCTGTTTGCAGAGGGGCCTGGACTGCATGATGACCCACAACTGGCACGCATTGCTGAGACGTACCAGAATAGCACCGGAGAGGTCAGCCAGGTAGTGGGGATCCTCAAGGACATTCAACAGCAGCAGGCTGCCCATCATGCCCGCTTGGACTCACACATGTCCCGTGTGGAGACACACATGTCCCGTGTGGAGACACACATGTCTGGCATGGAGTCCAAGTGGGACACATTGGAAGAACTGACAGCGGTGCATAGGGACATACTGACATGCCTCCGCCAGATTAGCACCAACATGGCCACACCTCCCTGTGTACCCACCACATCTGGTGCTGCAACAACTGCAACTGCCACAGGGAGGGAGGAGGACTCTGGCGGAGAGTCCTCTGCACCGCAGCAGCCTGCACGTGAGGGTCCCCCCCGGAAGAAGAGGGGTCGTCCGAGGAAGGAAAACTGAGAGGCCGATGGCCATGTACATCCCCCAGGAACCCAACACCTGTTCTGGAAATTCTCCTTTGTGTGCAAACTGTTTACCCTGTCGAATGCAACACAACTCTCCCACATGACATGGGGAGCTTAAGTTGGCCCAATGTATCAGATGACTGTGGACTTTACTCAGGACATTTCTGCTACCAAGCCTTCCAACTCATCTGGGAACTTTGGATTCCAATCCCAATGTACAGCACCCACCATCCTGTGCACTATCCTCACACATGTATGTAAATAAACTCACTAATACACCATACTTGCCTCTGTTGTGATTCCAACGTGGTTTTTGTCATGTAGATGGTGATCTGCTAAATGACACTGTGCATGCTAACTGCTACAGCAAGTTCAACACCGTCATGTGAGTCATGGCGACGTGACACATATGAGGGAGACACACCACTAGGGCTACACAACACATACACACCAGGGCCATCAGACTCATCGCCTACACTGATGTTGCCAGGAAATACAGTGGAATGCACAGACACCACACCTATTCACAGTCTGTGTTAACTAGCCCACAGGTGCAGTAAGCACATGTCAGTCAGATGTGTGAGCACAGACAACGCACAACCCAAAGTGAAGCACAGGTTTATTACACATTTGCAACATGTTGTTTCCACTACAGATGCAAGGTAATCCTACGTGGCAGGGGCCACACAGTCAACAAGTGTAGAAGAAATAAAGTCCAGGGGTGTGTGGCACATCACCTGTAGGGAAACGACTGCTTCCACCCTGGAAGTTGAATCATGGTGTCGGGGGATCACAGTTCACCAAACAACTCTGAAAGTACCCTGTGAAGGACAGACATGACACACAGTCAAAAGCACGGAAGAACAGGATAGAACTGCAATACTCATGGCCAATACATGTCACAAGATACTCACAGAAATCCAAGTTAGCATGTCAACACTGTTGGGGAGTACAGACTACCTGTAAGGACACATCGCTGCACGCTTCCAGTCAAGTAGCACATGGCCACACTCAAACAGCACCAGAGCACCACCAACACATATCACGCAAACACACATCATTGACATGACATCTCTGGATACTCACATTCAGCTGAAGAAGTTGGTGATGAGCTGTGTGCGGACATCACCATCATCATCATCATCACTGGCATCGTGGCCCAGGCCAGGATCCTCCACAGGTGGCGGATGTTGGTCATCGTCATCCAGGATGAGAGGCAACTCCTTCCGCACTGCCAGGTTGTGTAGCATGCAGCAGACGATGATAATCTTGCACACCTTTGCTGGGGCATATGGGAGAGCCCCTCCTGTCTTGTCCAGGCAGCGGAAGCGGCTCTTCAGGAGACAAAATGTCCACTCGATCACTCTCCTGGTCCGACCATGTGCCTCATTGTAGCGCATCTGGGCTGGTGTCACAGGGATCCTGAGGGGTGTCAGCAACCACGGCATGTTGGGGTATCCCGAGTCACCTACAGACAGACAATTGCACATTAGCAGAGTTGGTAAAGAGGGCGGAATACAACATAGCAGAACACACACAATGGTACAAAGTCAGTACACACCGACAAGCCAGGCACGCTGGTTCTGCATCTGTGACATCAACCTTGGGATGCGACTACTCATCATCACGTAGGCATCGTGTGCCGAACCAGGGAAACAGGAACACACATGTGAGATGCTCATATCTGCAAGACATACCACCAGAGCATTGATCGAATGATAATGTTTCCTGTTCCTGTATGCCTGCTCATGTGCCTGTGGTGGTACCAAAGCCACATGTGTCCCATCAATGGAGCCAATGACATGTGGCATCCTCCCCAGGGCATAGAAGTCACTCTTGACGTCAGTGAGTTGTTGACATGTAGGGAAATAGATGTACTGGTTCAGGCATCTCAACATTGCCTCCAAAACATTGCGTAGCACACGGCTGAACATAGTCTGTGACATCCCACCAGCAGTCGCCACAGTGTGTTGAAAGGTACCGGTGGCAAAGAAGTGTAGGGCTGCCATCACCTTCACCTTGGGGGTCAGCACTGTAGGGTACGGCTGGCCAGGTTGCAAATGTGGGGCCAAGCGCACTGCCAAATCCTCAATCAGCTGCCTGGTGAAGCGGTACCGTCGGATGCTGTCATGTTCCACCATCGTTGCCAGGTCAGGGAATGGTCTATGGACAGCTGGTGCCCTGCAGTGCATAGGTGAAGAAAGAAAGATTGTCAGTCACCCCACATATGTGCCATTAACCATACTCAATTTCACATGATACATCATTACGAGACACAAGTACTTGATGTGTGTGCCGTTCTGTATGGACATATATGGCACCTACATGGACATCATCTAACATCTCAGTTCAACATGTGTTGACAACAGGTTCCAGGTTGTGCTATGGGAAACCATTAGGCTGTGTCACAGTACCCATTTACTGCTGTCACGTTCCACACACACACCACAGTGACATGCCTGGACAGATGCGCCACAGGCATCACAGCTCATTGACAGGTAGATTCCCAGTGACCCTGTCTTGCCACATGGACACTGGCATGACATGGCGTATCATGTACATGTCAGAAAAACAAACATGACTCCCACAGGTAGTGGCCCCTGTTGCCTCCGCAGGACAGACATGGACGTCTGTGACACACACACGCACAACATCAAAGTCCATGCACAAACAACGTTGATGTGGAGACTGTCTCCCATTGTGCACATGGAATCAGAGACATCGGAAACACAACATGCACACAGACTGTGGAGGGCCATCACTATTGTGGCAATGGGTCACCCTGTGACGTACATGCCTTCCCACATGGGACTCTGGGGGTATGTGACATGTCATACACATACACAACCTGGAAATGTGACCATGCCACATGCTCCGAAATGAACAGTTGCACATCACAGTGGTCATGTGCACAACACACAAAGGATCCTGTCCCCATGAACACGTGCACAGCCTGGGAGTGGCTGCCCCCAGGTGCCACCCCAAAAACCACATGTTCACCCCCATACACAGAAAAGGTAATGCAGCCTTACATGCCTTAGGATACAGTGTGGACTGGGTGTTGTGTTGTAGGGGTGCCCCTGAGTCCCTGGCAAGTATATGTGGCTGGCATACGTCCACCAGTGACAAGCATGGTGACATATGCGAGTGACCTGTACAGGGAAGCGTTGTACAGCAATGGACCGATCGGTGTGCACGCACTGGCCATTGCATCTGTTGTGAGCGGGTACGAGTTGTACAGCAATGGACCGATCGGTGTGGACGCACTGGCCATTGAATCTGTTGGGAGCGGGTACGCGTTGTACAGCAATGGACCGATCGGTGTGCACGCACTGGCCATTGAATCTGTTGTGAGCGGGTATGCGTTGTACAGCAATGGACCGATCGGTGTGCACGCACTGGCCATTGAATCTGTTGTGAGCGGGTACGCGTTGTACAGCAATGGACCGATCGGTGTGCACGCACTGGCCATTGAATCTGTTGTGAGCGGGTACGCGTTGTACAGCAATGGACCGATCGGTGTGCACGCACTGGCCATTGCATCTGTTGTGAGCGGGTACGCGTTGTACAGCAATGGACCGATCGGTGTGCACGCACTGGCCATTGAATCTGTTGTGAGCGGGTACGCGTTGTACAGCAATGGACCGATCGGTGTGCACGCACTGGCCATTGAATCTGTTGTGAGCGGGTACGCGTTGTACAGCAATGGACCGATCGGTGTGCACGCACTGGACATTGCATCTGTTGTGAGCGGGTACGCGTTGTACAGCAATGGACCGATCGGTGTGCACGCACTGGCCATTGAATCTGTTGTGAGCGGGTACGCGTTGTACAGCAATGGACCGATCGGTGTGCACGCACTGGCCATTGAATCTGTTGTGAGCGGGTACGCGTTGTACAGCAATGGACCGATCGGTGTGCACGCACTGGCCATTGCATTTGATGTGAGCGTGTACGCATTGTCTTTTGAAATACGCGTTGTACAGCAATGGTCCGGACGGAGCGCATGCATTGGCTAGGGCCTGGCATGGCAACGGACGCCTTTTCGAAGCTGGAACAAGTCTGATGCAGTGAATTCAGTTGGCCAGCCACAACAATGTTGCAAAAACATGGGTGTCATGAAGTTGAACTTTTGAAGGATGCTGTGGGCGTGTATAAGTGGTGCAATTCCATGGATTGGCCAGATTCAGAAGATGCAAACGACTTGGACCTATCACTTTGGACACATGGGACAGTATCTGCCTCTGCAGCACACATATAATGCTGGCTGTTCCCCTGAGAGCTCACTTGCCTGCATTACATGCTCCAGGACGACATCTGCCACCAACACTGCTGCTGTCTCTGCATCCTCTGGCTACTGCAATGGCACGTACTGTGGAGAGAGCCCCAGCCTTCAGCATTGAGGAGAACCAGGCCCTGATGGACAGCCTCCTTCCACAGTACAGCAAGCTGTATGGGAAACCAGGGGAGCAGGTGAGTGTGCTGTCCACTGCCTTACTAATTGTGCATGTTGTCTGACTAGCAAAACTTACAGTGTGCACACCACTGGCTAGCATGCTCACTGAGTAGTTCTCACCCCCCAAAGTGTGTAGTTACATGCACTGAACAGGTACAGTGCAGTAACAGTGCATTCCAACAAGGTTTACTTCCCATGCAATGATACCATGTAGTAACTGCTGGCAAACTGTTCATAGCCATCGTTGCACTGCCTGTGTACATCATATGCCCCTGTGATTGAGACATGTATATCCAACTGTGTGATGCGCCTATATGTTGCATGTGTAGTAATGGCCTTTTCACTTTGTCATCCTCACAGGTTGATGCCCACCAGAAGCAGGAAATCTGGCTGACCATCTCCTGGGCAGTAATATCCGTGGGGGTCTACAAGTGCCGGATCCGCAACTGCCAGAAGAGGTGGCAGGACCTTCGGGGCTGGACCCGGAGGATCGCAAGGGTCCAGCTGAAGCTGTCGCCTCCTCGCAGGAGGGGCAGACACCGGACCCTGACCCCCCACATGCTCAGGATCCTGGGGGTGGTCTTCCCTGACCTGGATGGGCAGCTGAAGGCCACACAGCAGCAAGGAGGGGGTGAGTCCATGACTGCACTGTGCACTTTGTCTGACATGCTATGTGCCCTCCTCTGGCCTGGTTAAACTTCCACAGTACATCAGTCTTGTGGTCCAGGACCCATGTCCCTCAATTGTGACATGCCCACTCCTCATCTGATACGCATATGTGTGGCCCTTACAGTCAGGAAATTGTGTCACTTGGGTACTGTGTCATTGCATTTTGCTTCGCTCAGGGTGGGGGACAGCATTTGTTCCCGTGACTATGTTGTGGGATTCATGGGTGGGTCAATTGCCTACACAATGCCTAAGTTCTGACATGTAATCTGGGTGTAACTTTGATATGTGGTCCACTTGCTGATCTGAATCACCACATGTCCCTGGGGTATTTGGCACACCCCCATGCTGTGGGTGGGAACAATGTTTGGGCCTCAGGAGTATGTATATCAAGTGTGTCACACATGCTTAGCCACCTGCCTACTGTCCAGGGCTCATCCCTCTTTCAGGTGGAGCAGGACAGTCATGCCTACTCCAGGGCATACAATACACTCTGTACTCCCACTCCCGTGTATCAGCTGACATGTTGTGATCAGTGAAATGTTCCCTCAGGTGTCTGCCTCTGTGTCATTGTGGCGTGGCTTCGTTGTCAGGACTACTGGAATGTTTATCGTTTAGGGCTCAGCATGCCATCTGAGATGTGACCATGAGAGACGATACTTCTGTGACTCATAGGTGTTTGATCACTTGACTGTGCACACAGGTGTATGCGACTGTGAACTTCAGGCAGCTGTTTTACATTCACAGCAGACTGTGAGGTGCTCAGGTTCATAGAGTTGTGTTTCATGTCTCCCATATGTCCAATTGGCATGACATGGCCAAATAAGAGTTCAGATGATGTGGTTTGTGGGGGATGGACATGTGCACTTGTCAGCTACATAACTTGCATTCCCCATTTCCTAGGATTGTGACACAGTGCAGACTGTTGTTGGCTGGCTGCCATGCCCATGTGACTGGAGACAGTGATGTATGACTTTGCAGGCATGCCTGTGCCATGGCATTTAACTTCCTAAGAGTGATCCTGCAGCGAAGTTACATGTGCAACATGCACCCCATTGTGGCATTGACTTTCCGGACATGGGTGCATCATGGTGTCTGGTGCTGGTATGCATCACATGCATTTCTAATTTTGACTCTGGCCATCCCTTTACCCGGACACCTGTACTAACTCAGTGGCAAGAGATGTGATGTGTGCATGTTCACATACTTCACCGTGTTCTCTGCAATGTCCAACAACTGTGTACGTGGTGCTTGTGTCCACACTGGGGTATTACCATCCAACAGGCACCAGACAGATGGGTGCAAGGGCAGGAGGGGTGTGAGTGCCATGGTTGACCATCAGACTGACAATTGGCTTCTCCTAATCTGTGTGAGCACTTTTGGCAATGTTCAACTGAGGATGCCAGGGCTTTCTCTGTAATGTGCTGTACTTACTGTGGTGTGTGCGGTCAGTGCAGGTGACTGATGTTTGTCTGTTTCCCTAATTGTTTACAGATACATCCACGGCCACAGGAGGGGACAGGTCCACGGACCAGGAGGAGATGCAGAGCCAGACTGGGTCAGCAGGCGATGAGTGGTCGGAGGGACCCAGTGGCACGGAGGGCGAGGGGAGCCACACCGAGGAGTCCTCAGCACCATCCACCTCAGCTGAGGACCACAGCAGCTCGGAGGATGACTCCCTTGTGGAGGTGGGTGTCAGCAGCCACCACACCCCAGCTAGTATGTCTGGCCCCACCACCGCCCTCCCATTGGCTCCCATTCCAGAGTTCCGTGGAGGCTCCCGTGTCCGGGAGCGTGTCTCCTTCGTGCCAGGCACCGCACCCCCTGCCCCTGTGTCCCCTGCTGCCCTGAGTGAGGAGTCTGTGTACCTACTTCGGCAGCTCCATGTAGGGCAGACAGCAATGCTGAGTGTCCTCCATGCACACACCACTCTGTTGACACAGCTGGTGTCGTTCATGGAGGGCATCTCAACGGGCATGTCTGCCCTACAGAGGAGCAATAGGTCCATGGACTCCTCCCTGATGGCAGCAGTGTCCCTCCTCCAACAGTCCATCACCCCTCCTACCTCTGCCCCATCCACACTTCCTGGCACCCTACCTGTCCCAAGCACATGCACACGTGCACAATCACCCAAACACACAGACACGAGCAGCACAGAAACACACAGAACAAGGGCAAAACGTGCACACAAGCATCCTCAGGGGACTGATACCACACCCACAGGGGATGGGGAACAGACACACACACAGGCATCCACACTCACTCCTCAGTCCTCAAAATCCTCTCCCTCCAAGACCCCTTCCCTTGCCTCACCTGCAACCCCACCTACAAAGCAGCTCTTCCTCTGTGACCTCGGCCTCTTCCCCTCCGATCCCGCTGATCCAGCATACAGGGGGACGAGAAAGTCCACCCACACAGAGGGGAGTGCCCCTCTCCCCCGGACACCCTCCCCCAGGTGCAGACAGCCTGAGGCCCCCACCCGCATGTCCCCCCGGTCCCGGAAGAGCAAGACTCCGCCACCGCCCTGCAGCTCAACCACGCAGTCTCCTTCCTCCATCCCTCAGTCACCCACAACACAGGTTCCCCCACCACACCCTGTCCCAGGTTCCCCCACCCACAGATACACCATCCCCAAAATGATGCAGCCTTCTCCTCCTACCACTTGCTCTTCCAGCCCCACACCCCCCGCTGCACATGTTTGTGCCACTGGTGTGGAGACCGTGTCCTCCCCCTCTGTCCTGCCCACCTTACCTGAACCCCATTCTACTCCCCCAGAGATGGGCACTGCAGTGGAGTCCACTACCACCCCATCTGACTTGGGCACTGCAGTGGGGAACCTGTCCACTCCATCTGGCCGAACCACTGCAGTCGTGCCGGCACCCACACCATCTGACTCATGCCCCCCAGTTGTGCCGGCACACACCATGTCAGACACCTCCACTGCAGTTGTCAGTGACTCTCCACCACCAGCCACCCCTTCCCTGCCTCCTTCTGGTGAGCCCTGATCCTGTCCCTGCGGTGTCTGGCCTGCCCCCCGTATACCCCTCCGAGGGGAATGTACCTGCTCCATATCAGTACAGGCAAGCAGAGGGTGACATCTGCCACTGTCACCCTGTTCGGACTGAACTGTTGGACTGGCCATTGGCCTTTGTATTTTTGCAGGACTTTCATTTTTCAGACACATATGCTGAATAAAGCTCCTTTCTGTTCTCTGGTGGTTTTGCTTCAGATGTACTTGATGTTGATGATGCTAACCATGCCCTTGCTGCAGTGATGGTGATATTTGGTATCATGAAAATGAAGTGTTACTGTGCAGGACCCCATGTGGTCCAGGGGGAATGTGTCCTATCCTGGTGTGTAGCCATGTCATCCTTTGCAGCAATATGAGGGTGTCATGTTTTCAATATTTGCCAATGGGATTTCCTACATTTATTTGCAATATCACATCTGTGGCTTACACCCCTGCACATCAGTTGTGCTTGCCATTGTTCAATTTGTCTGTTTCCCTGACCGTGTGACCATCTCCACTGGACATGCAAGTTTGGGCATCAATGGGGAAGGACTCATCTGTGTTATCAGTGCAACTTGCTATACATGTGTGTTGGATCTGTGCAGATGATTTCGGTGACACTCCCATGACCAGGCTGATGTGACGAGAGCCTTCATTTTGTGCTAATTGTTGACTGAGTGACCAAGTGTACTGCTGACATGATAGAGCCCTGCAGAGACAACGTATGGCACAGCTTTCCTTACACAGGAGTGGAGTCCCCTCATGGCAGTGTGTAATTCCGTGAGTTTGCCCGAGCCCAAGGTGTGTGTTGTGTGAGCATGTCTGTGTGTCTTCACTTCCATTTTGAAACACAGGCTGGGATCCCTAGTGATGTTCCTGTTTGTGATGCTTGCTGAGTTGACCTATGTTCCCCCCAAATCTTCGCCCTAGGTTCTCTGTGATGTGGGTGCATGGCACATTACTGGTCATCAGGGTGTCATCCATAGGTGTGTTTGCTGTCAGGGCTGAGTTTGTGGGCAAACGCAGATGAGACACAGTCAGGATTCCCCTTGGCACTTGTTGGTTACACAAGTCATGTAATTTACAGTTTGTGTTACCTTTCAGTGATTGTGACACGTTGTGTGTGTGACTGCTGCCACTCCTCAGGGTCAGAGCTGCAATGTTGGAAGTTGTCTATGTGTGTTCTTGGTGGATAACCTTGGCTTCTTCATTGGTGTGTGACTGTGGCCGGGATCCCATTGGTTGGTGTGGATTTGATGTCATGCCCATGTGCAGCGTACTGTGCAGTGTGTCAGACATTCACAAGTCTTGTTGACTGGCCATGTGTGATGGGTATCTCCACCTTAGTTCCCCCACCACCCCTGGGATTGTCATGGGTGCATGTGCAATGTCACCAGTCCATGTGAGCTTCACTGCTGCACATTGGTGGAGATCAAGGTGTGTGGTGTTGAGTGTGTGCAAATGAGAGTTGTTGCACGGCTAGACCCCTACCTCCATGTTGGCCTTGGCTGACAGGCTGTGCTGATTGATTTGTGCTTGTGTAGGTGTGATGGTAGTTAGTTGCTCAGGAAACATGACTGTGGTTCACTGGGCCCGATTCACAGAACTAACTTACGTCAAAAACATAAAGTTAGTACTTTTTGGTATTCACAGAATACACTTACTCATTTTGGTATTCACAGAATGCACTTACTCATACTAACTTTATGTCCGCACTCGGGCCGGAGATTCCGGCCCTTTGGTGGAGATTCCGGCCCAGAGGTGGAGATTCCGGCCGGTTGTGGAGATTCCGGCCGGTGGCGGAATCTCCACCAAAGGGCCGGAATCTCCACCAAAGGGCCGGAATATCCGGCCCGAGTGCGGACATAAAGTTAGTATGAGTAAGTGCATTCTGTGAATACCAAAATGAGTAAGTGCATTCTGTGAATACCAAAATGAGTAAGTGTATTCTGTGAATACCAAAAAGTACTAACTTTACGTTTTTGACGTAAGTTAGTTCTGTGAATCAGGCCCACTGTGTGTACGACATCTAGCTTTGTCATCACAGTGGGATTATCATGCAGGCCAGTGTCACCACAATGTGGGGTCCCTGGGGGTAGTGCTGTGGTGGGTCTGTCTCTTGCTGTGTTAGTTGCTGTTCCTACAAGCTTGTGTGACATTTGTAATTTGTGCTCCCTCTCATCTAACAATGCCTGATTGCCCACATAGGGGAATCCGATCCATGAGTTACTTTTGTGTGGCACTGTATACACATCTGTGTAATAGGGATTCAGGCCTCCTCATGTGTTGTGTGGTTGCCTGGGGACACTGGCACCCCCCCCCCCATCACCTGTGGTGGTTGATATGCAGTGTGAGTCAGCCTGTTTGTGTTTGTGCATTTGCACCACTGCATTGGCATTTTTTAGTGTGCCATTGGCTGTATGTTGTTTGGTGGCTTTCCCCTGCTGTCCCTGGGACTCCTAGGTCATCAGTCAGCACAATGATCATGGTTTGTATGTCCTATTGCTGCCATGGAATGGTATTTGTTCACCTGACATCTACAGTCTCCACAGGATATCTACATTTGTGTGTCCATTGGTGCTGATGTGTGGGTCTGAATTATGATGGTCACTTCTGTCATTGTGTAATTCGTGAATGTTGACAATGTGAGCCCCCATGGGTGATGTTTGTCTGCACATGGCCAAAGCGATGTTTCATTGGCACTGCACTGTTTGCCTCACCCAATCTAAGTTGCTATGGGACACAAGCACTACTATGCCACTGATGTGTTTGTTGTTGTGTGACCAGGAATCATCCATGCAGTTTGGCATTTGCAGCTTTTCACATGACAACACTTACATTTTGGTCACTGTGGTGATGGGGCTTTAGACCCCATTGCCACAATGTTCAAAATGTGCTTCAGCTATGGACCCCACACTTACATTTTGGTCACTGTGGTGATGGGGCTTTAAACCCCATTGCCACAATGTTCAAAATGTGCTTCAGCTATGGACCCCACACTTACATTTTGGTCACTGTGGTGATGGGGTGTTAGACCCCATTGCCACAATGTTCAAAATGTGCTTCAGCTTTGGACCCCACACTTACATTTTGGTCACTGTGGTGATGGGGCTTTAAACCCCATTGCCACAATGTTCAAAATGTGCTTCAGCTATGGACCCCACACTTGCCTTTTGGTCACTGTGATGATGGGGTGTTAGACCCCATTGCCACAATGTTCAAAACGTGCTTCAGCTATGGACCCCACACTTACCTTTTGGTCACTGTAATGATGTGGTGTTAGACCCCATTGCCACAATGTTCAAAATGTGCTTCAGCTACGGACCCCACACTTACATTTTGGTCACTGTGGTGATGGGGTGTTAGACCCCATTGCCACAATGTTCAAAATGTGCTTCAGCTATGGACCCCACACTTACCTTTTGGTCACTGTGGTGATGGGGCTTTAGACCCCATTGCCACAGTGGTCATGGTCTGCTTGCATTGTGGAGGCCACACACATTTATGTGTGACACATGTGATAGGGGGTCACATTGTATGTTCAATGTCATGTTCAGTGTTGTAGGCATTTGACACAGACTACACACGCTTGTCATGGTGTTGGGGGGATGTATTTTTCAGACATTCCTTATGTTGGAGTATGCTGGTTGTGTCATGCATTACCCATCCTATGAGTAGGGGTTGTGTGGGTGGTAGGCATCCAGGCCCCCCTGAGTAAGGGTGGTGGTAGTGGTAGGCATCCATCCCCCTATGAGTGGGGATGGTAGTAGTGGTAGGCATACAGGCCCCCATGAGTAGGGGTAGTGGTAGTGGTAGGCATCCATCCCCCTATGAGTGGGGATGGTAGTAGTGGTAGGCATCCAGGCCCCCATGAGTAGGGGTGGTGGTAGTGGTAGGCATCCATCCCCCTATGTGTGGGGATGGTAGTAGTGGCAGGCATCCAGGCCCCCATGAGTAGGGGTGGTGGTAGTGGTAGGCATCCATCCCCCTATGAGTGGGGATGGTATTAGTGGCAGGCATCCATCCCCCTATGAGTGGGGATGGTAGTAGTGGCAGGCATCCAGGCCCCCATGAGTAGGGGTGGTGGTAGTGGTAGGCATCCATCCCCCTATGAGTGGGGATGGTAGTAGTGGTAGGCATCCAGGCCCCCATGAGTAGGGTTGGTGGTAGTGGTAGGCATCCATCCCCCTATGAGTGGGGATGGTAGTAGTGGTAGGCATCCAGGCCCCCATGAGTAGGGGTGGTGGTAGTGGTAGGCATCCATCCCCCTATGAGTGGGGATGGTAGTAGTGGCAGGCATCCAGGCCCCCATGAGTAGGGGTGGTGGTAGTGGTAGGCATCCAGGCCCCCATGAGTAGGGGTGGTGGTAGTGGTAGGCATCCATCCCCCTATGAGTGGGGATGGTTGTAGTGGCAGGCATCCATCCCCCTATGAGTGGGGATGGTAGTAGTGGCAGGCATCCAGGCCCCCATGAGTAGGGGTGGTGGTAGTGGTAGGCATCCATCCCCCTATGAGTGGGGATGGTAGTAGTGACAGGCATCCAGGCCCCCATGAGTAGGTGTGGTGGTAGTGGTAGGCATCCAGGCCCCCATGAGTAGGGGTGGTGGTAGTGGTAGGCATCCAGGCCCCCTGAGTAGGGGTGGTGGTAGTGGTAGGCATCCATCCCCCTATGAGTAGGGATGGTAGTAGTGGCAGGCATCCAGGCCCCCATGAGTAGGGGTGGTGGTAGTGGTAGGCATCCAGGCCCCCCTGAGTAGGGGTGGTGGTTGTGGTAGGCATCCATCCCCCTATGAGTGGGGATGGTATTAGTGGCAGGCATCCATCCCCCTATGAGTGGGGATGGTAGTAGTGGCAGGCATCCAGGCCCCCATGAGTAGGGGTGGTGGTAGTGGTAGGCATCCATCCCCCTATGAGTGGGGATGGTAGTAGTGGTAGGCATCCAGGCCCCCATGAGTAGGGGTGGTGGTAGTGGTAGGCATCCATCCCCCTATGAGTGGGGATGGTAGTAGTGGTAGGCATCCAGGCCCCCATGAGTAGGGGTGGTGGTAGTGGTAGGCATCCATCCCCCTATGAGTGGGGATGGTATTAGTGGCAGGCATCCATCCCCCTATGAGTGGGGATGGTAGTAGTGGCAGGCATCCAGGCCCCCATGAGTAGGGGTGGTGGTAGTGGTAGGCATCCATCCCCCTATGAGTGGGGATGGTAGTAGTGGTAGGCATCCAGGCCCCCATGAGTAGGGGTGGTAGTAGTGGCAGGCATCCAGGCCCCCATGAGTAGGGGTGGTGGTAGTGGTAGGCATTCAGGCCCCCCTGAGTAGGGGTGGTGGTAGTGGTAGGCATCCATCCCCCTATGAGTGGGGATGGTATTAGTGGCAGGCATCCATCCCCCTATGAGTGGGGATGGTAGTAGTGGCAGGCATCCAGGCCCCCATGAGTAGGGGTGGTGGTAGTGGTAGGCATCCATCCCCCTATGAGTGGGGATGGTAGTAGTGGTAGGCATCCATCCCCCTATGAGTGGGGATGGTAGTAGTGGTAGGCATCCAGGCCCCCATGAGTAGGGGTGGTGGTAGTGATAGGCATCCATCCCCCTATGAGTGGGGATGGTAGTAGTGGCAGGCATCCAGGCCCCCATGAGTAGGGGTGGTGGTAGTGGTAGGCATCCATCCCCCTATGAGTGGGGATGGTTGTAGTGGTAGGCATCCATCCCCCTATGAGTGGGGATGGTAGTAGTGGTAGGCATCCATCCCCCTATGAGTGGGGATGGTAGTAGTGGTAGGCATCCAGGCCCCCATGAGTAGGGGTGGTGGTAGTGGTAGGCATCCATCCCCCTATGAGTGGGGATGGTATTAGTGGCAGGCATCCATCCCCCTATGAGTGGGGATGGTATTAGTGGTAGGCATCCATCCCCCTATGGGTGTGTATGGCATTGGTGATAGCCATCCCGCCCCTATTTTTCTGCTGGTGCTGGTGTACGTCATTTGTGCATCCCTATGTGTGTGTGACATATTTCGGGTACGTGTCATTTGTTTGTGTTGTGGGTGTTTGACTTACCGTCTCCGCCGTACGCGTCCGTACCGGACCCAGTAATAGATGTAGAGTATTGGTAGGACCTGCGCGATGGGATTCATGGTTGGGTCATCTCGTTCGGGTTTCTCGTGGCTTCGACTCGTACTCGTCGCTGGCTTGTTCGTCTCGTCGCCGTGGATCGTCTTGTGGCGCGAATCGGAGCTTATGTACAGCTCTCCCGGATGCTCAAACGTGCCGGACGTAGCGACGGGTTCGGCGCGTACGGAAGGCGCATCGTAATAGTCCGGCCGGAAGGTGCTGTGTATTTGCTTCTGTGCGACTCGAATCGGCGTTTCCGGATCCGGCTCGGGCGGGGAACAGGAGCTGAAATGGGTGAGTACAGCTCGCTCGGAATCTGGGCTGTTGTGCGCATCGTACTTGTTCGTTTGGACGAGTGTTCGAATCAGTCGGGAAACACGCGTTCGGCTTGTATTTTTTCCGGACGAATACTGTTAGGTGCGCTTCCGGCCGAGATCGGAATCGACCCCTTGGTGTAAGTTTACTATTTTTTTGGTATTCACGAACTGCGAGTTTAATTTTACTAATACAAATTTTACGAGTGTGGAGAATGTGCGAAAAAAGGTAGGAGAAGCAAATCTCTTTATTTACGGAGTCTCTGCAGTTGTAAAATTACTGTTGGTAAAATTAAACCCGCAGTTTGTGAATACCAAAAAATAGCAAATAGCAAACTTAAACAATAGTGTAAATCAGGCCCGGAGTGAATTTTTTTCCCATGTGCATGTATTGTGAATGAACTTACTAGTGTTTTCTAACAATTTGAAACAATCCAAGGTCTTTCCATTCTTCGGCCTTATTGCTTCTGGCTTTAGCACTCTTTGAGTGGTTTATAGTATATTGTTTTAAAAATCTTGCATTTGGTTGCACTTCCAATGAGGATGTGGTGTTGAGGCTTCAGAAGGCTTTTTTTTAGAAAATGGCCTTGTGCTAGCCTGTTATGTTATGACATAGATTTCTCTGATTTGTCAAAAGAAAAGGTAGATGGAATCACACCATGCTGAAAACTGTGGTTTTGCTAATTTGATATGCAGAATTTATGTATCAGAACCCCTAGATTGTAGGTGTGAGCCAGAGAATTATTTTTTATTTTCCTTTTTCCTTTCTGCTTGGGATATTGTCCATTTCCTTTATGATTTTGGTGTTCAGTGGGACTTGTTTAGATTTTTTTTGCTATGTACTCAGTATTTAAGCCTTCATGGAATATTTTGCATTTCTCTGAATCACTTAAATTGAGATTTTTGGAATAAACCTTTTCACTTTTCCCTAATCTAGAACTCAGTTATTGAGCGGTCCCAGTAACTTATTTGTTACTCTGCTAAACTAATGTTTGGTCTGATGTTGAGGAGTGTGTTCTTTATTTAAATATTGCAATACCAAGCATGCCAGAGAAAAATCTCTGAAAATAATAGTTAAGGTGTTCCAAAAGATTTTGTCTGTCTACGATTTTGGGGTTTAGGGGTCTTGGTTCAGGGTTGTGCTTCCACAAAAAATGGTAGCAGAAGATGGTTTTGTAAGAACACCTCCTCTTTTGCAGGGGTTTCCCAAAATATTCTCCCTATAACTTATAGTTATACTTATGTTAAGAAACTATAACTCATGCCGGGCATAAGTTATAGTTTCTTGAGATAAGTATAACTATAAGTATAACTATAACTGCTGAATTTCTATGGTTTTGTGTGGGTAAAATGTGAACCTAACTATAATGTCTCTGTAACCTTTATTTCTTTCAGTGAATGTCTATGTTTTTTTAATGTAAAGTCATATATAATTACCTTACATTAATACAACTACCGACGCGAATGGGGGACAGCCGTGCACGGCGGGGGTTGGCTACAGGACCTAGCCTTTGCCCAGGCCTTGCGACCAACTCTCCTGCATGTACCCATGCCAAGGGCCGTCAGCAGCAGGGGCTTAGTGTATAAGTGCGTGTATTGTTTTTAATGTGCTTTGGATCCATGGATCCTTCATGACCTTACACTGGGGGGTCATCCTGAGCACTGCGGGGCAGTCGGGGATTTTCACATAGGCTCTAATTTCTTGCCCATGAGGGGGTACTTTTAAGTTTTGAATGTCCTGGTAGTGAAAACCGCTTAAATCTTTTTTCACTACTGTGAGGCCTACTCCTCTTATAGGTTAACATTTGGAATTCCTTAATATTCTTTTAGGCTGTAATTCCTGATTAGAAATAAGTAGCTGTGTCATGTTTTATATCTTTGGAATGGTACTGATAAATCCTCTTTACTGGTAAAGTTGAATTTAACTTTACTATTTTAGAAATGCCGCTTTTAGAAAGTGGACATTTCTCTCCTTTTACAGCTCTGTGTGCCTGCAGCCTGTCTGCAATACACATCTGGGGTGGGTGACATGTACACTTTGTGCATTCCCTGTAGCCAGATACAAACACAGGAAGGTTAGGTGTGTCTGAGTACTCATCTGTATTCTGATGGCTATTCCTGGGCAGGAGGAGAGGAAGGAGGCAGTGTCCTGCACCACACAAAGGGCTGATTACCCCCCACAGCTAGTCTGGACAAAAGGCTGGGAAGAAAGGGATTCTGTGCACTTCAAAGTCCCTTCCTTGAAGTCACCTCCAATTCAAATTTTACCAAAAAAAGGGAAATTAATTTTTGTGGTCAGGGACCTTGGGTCCAAAGTATTTTACAGGAACAATGGTCCCTAACAAAGAAACAAATTGTAGAAAAAAATCATACAGAGATACAGTGATGTCTATATTTATCTGTCCAACTGGACATGATCGTATAATGTAAGAAATAAAAAGAACAACATATAAGTGGGAACATATACAATATTAAGAAGAGAGAACTCAGGCACTGTGGTTTACAACGCTTGAACACCACCACTATTTCAGAGGGTCACTCACACCGACCAAGCTCTTGCTCAATTGCCCGGAGTGTCGCTTTCCTTAACTGGACTGCATATCAATTCTTCAATTCCTTGAAAGCAACCACCTATTCTGGTCAGCATGACCTCGCTCTAGGGTGCTGGCATTTTTCTTTTGAGCACCGCTCTTGCCCGTAATGCGGATCAATCCCTTGACAGCTATCGCCTCACCAAGACCATATCCAAGACACTCCTCCCATCGTTTATGAGCCATATCCTTCGCCGCCCGCAACGCAGCTCTTTTTTCTTGACCGCTACTGCCTCATACAGGCCTTTGATTTTAACAGGCATTTTTCTCAGGTACCATTTGTCTTGTCTTGAAGATGATACCAGTATTGTGTTAAAGGGATCAAAACGTCATCGACTTTTCATGCTCTGACACAACCTTATACCCCTCATTATTATGTGCTAGGGTGTCGCAATGCATTTTTGTTGGCCTAACTGGTGAATTGTTTTTGGACTCGCTACTCCTAATGCCTGAGTTCTCTCTTCTTAATGTTGTATTTGTTCCCACTTGTATGCTGTTCTTCTAATTTCTTACTATAAATAATAATTTCCATTTGGACAGATAAATATAGACATCACTGTATCTCTATATGAATTATTTCTTCAAATTGTTTCTTTGTTAGGGACCGTTATTCCTGTAAAATACCCTCAATTCAAAGGCACAACTGGGTATGAGTACTAGGGCTCTGACCCCACCAAATCAGACACGTCTGAACCTGTACCTGAACTCTGACAGAAGAACTGGTGTACTGCATCAGGAACTGACATTCTGCTGGACTGTTGCGCTGGAAGACCTGCTTTTCTGCTGTACTGCCCTGCTGCTCTCTGACCCTACTGAGAGAGAGCTGGACTCTGCCTTGAAACTGAAGTGATCTCCAAGGGCTTGCCGGCTTGCCTCCTGTTGCTTGAGACTCAGAGCTATAAAATTCTCTACACCTGCTTCTGTGCATTGTTCACTGTAAGTGGACCCAGATTCTTGCACCAGAGAAATCGGCGTATCTCCAGTCTGCATGTAGCAGAACCTCTGCATCAACCCTGTTGCAGAAGTAGAATTGACGCATCACTCTCGGAACCAATGCATCGCCTTGAGAGCCTGATACAATGGAACCGCGCATTGCCACAAGCAGTGTGGAGAGATATATGCATCACCTTGACTGCATGGAAAAACCAAGAGCATAGCACTTTGGAACTGACACATCTTGGCTCGGCGCTTCATCTTTGGAACAGATGCATCGCCACCACTGCGTGTAGAAAATCAACGCATCACCTAGACTGCGGACTCGACATTGACGCATCCCTCTTCTGCACCCCGCATCTCATTTTTGCGACCAGGGTCAAGGTCCTCTGTTCATAGGGCCTGCGTGGCTCTTGTCCCCGGCCTGCGCTCCATCACATTCGGCTGACACTGTTGACTTTGTCCCAGTCCAGTGCGACCAGAGACCCCTATTGGGGCTTATTGTTTCTAAGTGCTAGAAATCTAATTATTCTTTAAAAATTCATATCTCAACTTCTACTTATTGGATTTATGTTGTTTTGTTCTTGATCTATTTATACCATTATTGTCTCATTTTCTAAATCAGTTTGGAGTCTTTTTGGGGTGTTTTCATTTTTTTACTGTGTGTTGTGTTGCACAAATACTTTACACATTGCCTCTTTCGATAAACCTGACTGATCTGTGCCAAGCTACCAGAGGGCGAGCACAGGTTATCTCTTAGTGTCTCTCTGACTTACCCTGACCAGGATTGTGGTTAATGTTGAGACAGGGTGCATACCTCTGCCAACCCGAAACCCAATTTCTAACATTGGTGATCAATGGTGAGGATAGGACTTGTGTTTGTGCAATACCTTATAGTAATTAATTGTTCGCCACTAGTTTGTACTGAAGACCAACTCAAACCCTTTTTCAATTCTCCCTAAATTGGCTTTTTGATGATTTTGAGGTGGCCAAGTTGGAGACCTATACTGTGGTCCAACTCTAGGAATTGTGCAAGGGGGTTAAACTGTCCACTAAAGGCTTCACCAGGAGGGTGGAGCTGAAAAAGGCACTGACAGCCAGGGCAGAATCCTGTAATGCGGGGGCTAGGACTCCAGAGGAGGAGGAGAAAGAAGTTGAGGAGAAGGATGAGGAGCTGATCCTGGAGTCTGAGGTGGATCTAGGACTGCCTATGGAGGGGGCCAACAACTTGCTGGAAGCAGTGGATGTTCCCAGAGCAGGGAGCACCATCTCATCAAGGAACCTGTCCCCAGGGGAGCTGGCAGACAGGAGGGAGAAGAGAAAGCTCAAGCTAGAGCTTGCTAAGTTGGAGCAGGTGCAGAAACTTGCTTTGGCTGAGAAAAGGCATGCCACAGAAGAGAGGAGGCTGTCCATGGAAGAGAGAAAGATTGCCCATGAGCTATGCCTCAGAGAGCTGGACATCAGAGCACTTCAGGTGAGTTCCAGCAGAAATGGTGGCAGCATACCTGCAGTGTCCACTAGTAAATCAAAAGTCTGCATACCCAAAGACTTGGTGCCCAGTTATGTGGTGGGGGATGACATAGTTAAGTGGCTTGCAGCCTTTGAAGTGGCTCTAAGGATGCACCAGGTCCCAGAGGAGTGCTGGTAAGGTAGTCTATGGAGGAACATGCCTACAGTGGGGAGGGATATGCTCTTAACACTGGAGGTGGAGGATCAAACACTCTAAACTACAATGAAGGCCATCTTAGTCAGCAAGTTTGGACTGACCTCTGAAATGTATAGGCAACAGTTCAGGGCCAGCCACCAGATCTCATCACAGACATGGGTACATTTCTTAGTTTATGCTAGCAAAGCACTGAATGGCTGGGTGAGGGGCAGAAAGGTAGATGCTTCTTTAGGGCTATACAACTTATTTTTGAAGGAGCACATACTTGATATTTTTTTTCCAGAGCTGTGCAACACCTAGTTGATAGTAAGCTTATTGACCCCAGAAAGCTTGCTGAGTAGGTGCACATCTGAGTCAGTACCAGAGTGTCCAAGCAGGTATCGGGGGGACTTCCAAAAGGGTGGTCAGTGTTCCCTCAGAAGAAAGAAGGAGAGATTAGACGGAGTTCTCTCAAGGCCCCCAGAACTACTCACAGTGGAAAGGGTCTCATTCCCAATCTGGCCACCAGAAAAGGAACTACCCAGACAGGAGTCAGCAGTCCAAAACTCCCAAGTACTTTGAGTGTTTTGAGTATGGGCACTACAAGGGGGATCCCAATTGTCCAAAAAGAGTACTACCTCCCACTTAATAAAAAGTCCTGGGGTGGCGAGTATAGTGCTGGGGGAGGAGTTTGCCCCAGTAAGTGGGAGGGAGTTCAGTGGGGTTACCCTAGTGTCCCTGGGTGACAGTGAGATTGTTACTAAAATCCATGTGTCATCAAATAATACAAAGTATAGGCAATGGGTTACCATCAATGGGCAATGTGTTGAGGCTTTGAGGGACACACGGGCCAGCCAGCATGACTCTGGTAAGGGGTCAGCTGGTGTCCCCAGAGCAGGTGTACCCATTGCATTCTACCAGGTTGTCATGGCTGACAACAGAGAGAGTTACTATCCAGTGGACCTTGTTCCATTTGAGTGGGGGGTTCAGGTCTTCTGGAAGTTGCAGTGAGCCCTGCCATGCATGTGGATTATTTGTTAGGTAATGACCCTGAATGCACTACCTGGAAGGAAGTGGAGCTCAAGGATCACTTGGCGATGTTAGGGATACCTGAGTAGATCTGTTCAACCACAAAGTCCATGGCTGCCCAGGATGGGAGTCAAAAAGGGCTAGAGCCTGGAAAATAGCCCAGCCCTCTGCTAATAAAGGGAAAAGCAGAGGGCATGGGAAACCAGCCCCTGAATGTCTTCCCAATGAGGTGGATAGGTGTTGTACCTGGCCCTTTTTGTAGGGTTATCCCCAAACTTTTTGCCTTTTGCCTCCCATGTTTTGATGTATCTTTTTGTTAGCATTAGGATTCTGCGCACTTAATCACTGCTAACCAGTGCTAAAGTGAATGTGCTTCTCCCCTAAATCATGGTGACATTGGTATACCCCTGGTTGGCATATTTAGTTTACATATAAGTCCCTTGTAAAGTGGCATACCATGTACCCAGGGCCTGTAATCAAAATGCTACTAGTGGGCCTACAGCACTGGTTGCACCACCCACCTAAGTAGCCTTGCAAACCTGTTACAGGCCTCTGCCATTTCAGGGCCTGTGTGCACAGTTTACTGCCATATTGGCTTGGCATGTGAAACTACTTGTCAAGCCTTAAACTCCTCTTTAACTACATATAAGTCACCCCTAAGGTAGGACCGTGATAGCCTTATGGGCAGGGTACTGCATAGGTAAAAGGCAGGACATGTGCCTTTATTGTGTGGCATGTCCTGGTAGTGACAAACAGCCTATTATGTTTCCCACTACTGTGAGACCTGCTCCTTCCATAGGCTAACATTGGGAACCCACTTACATATGTTTAAGTGGTAATTCCTGATCTGAAAGGAGTAGCACTGACATGTTTGGTATGTTTAGAATGGTAGTGAAAAATCTTGCTTACTGGTGTAGATGGGGTTTTTATTACTATTTTATAAATGACATTTTTAGAAAGTGAGCATTTCTCTGTGCTTATGACTCTAGTGTTTTTCAGCCTGATGCCAATCCACATCTAGGGCAGAGTGGCAGCTACTCATTGTGCATACTTTCCAGACAGCCATCACACAGGAGGGGCTGGGTGCATCTGCATACTGAATAGTCTTCTTGGGCTGGGAGAGAGGGAGGTGGGGCGCACTTAAATTTTTATAGACTGTGTCTCCCCTTCACACAAAGGGCTCGTTTACCCACTACTGATGTCTGGAGCCAGGGCTGGGGTTGAAAGGAGGTGTTGTTCACATCTAAGGTTCTTTTGAAGTCACTTCTACAGCAAAGATGTTTTGAGTATAAGTACTGGGGCTTTGGCCCCACACTTGAAGAGCACTTTTGGAATTGGGACTGAACCTCTGTCCAAAGGACTGCTGAACTGAACCAAGGACTCATGTGGACTGCTCTTCTGTTGTTGCCCTGCTGTCTTCTGGGTGGCATAAAGGACTCGCTGGATGGCTTTTCTGCTTGTTGCACTTCTGCCAGCTGCTCCCTGACTCTGGATGACCCAGGAACAACAAGGATTGCCAGGATGAACCTCCATTCTTGGTGTTAATGTGCTGGCCTGCCTGACCCTGGGCACCCCCAAGTGCTCTCCTGGGACTGATTTACCCAGAAGTGGCTGTGGGACTGGCCAAACTAAGCCATCTCCTTCCATTATTTTCTTAGCAAGTGAACAGCACTTTATACCATTCCCGTGCTAGGACTGATGCTGTTTTCAGCTTGTGGTTGCTGGCATCTGGCCACCCCCCAAACAGCATGTTTTGTTATCCATAACAAATAACCATTTAGTGAAAAACCAAATATTATATGTTTGAAGTGATTTTGGAGGCATATGGGGACTCTATATATAACACCTTTTGAAGAGAGATTATCTGACAGGTTTGTCTAACTCAAAACACTCCTTTCTCCTCAAGCTTAACTCTGTGGAGGCAAGACGAGAGACAGCACTCAGCCTTAGGGATATAACAGATGTGACCCCAAAAACTAGGGTAATGTGACAATATGTCATTTTGCCCACAGTCTTTTCATTGCTCTAATGCCCTCATTCTTTGACTGAGGGTAATCTTGATTAGTCCAGTGTCAGATCAAACATTTCTCATGAAAATCATGACTACCTGAAAATTACAAATTACAACAAGAATTGTGTAACATAGTGCCTAACACTTGTAGTTATTCTTTCTACTGTACATTCTGCTTATTACCACCTCACAGTGTTGTCCTTTGAGCAGCACCATGGAGATGGAACCTTCTGGTGGATGTGAGAGTCAGTTGCACCTGACTTCAGCCACTTGATGGATGGGACTGTTTCATTCTCTGGATTAAATCTTATTTATCTTATGAAACCTCCTCCAGTGATTATTTCTTAATTTTACACTGGCGACGAGTTGGTGAAACCTATCCTGCGTGTCCAGAGGAATCAAGATCAGTCTCAACATCACCCTTAATTCAACATCACCTTTACTCAACACCAAGAATTTTTCTACTTTTCTGCTTTCACGTCTCCTACCTTGGCTTCACGTGAGTTTAAACAATCTACTTTTGGGATCTTAGCATGAGCATCCGCCACATGGCTCACCTTTAACTATTTTTGAGAAACCATAAAGTGTTGGGAGGCGCCGATGTGGGCTCATAAGAGTGAATTCCCCCACCTTATTTTCAAAGACCCTGCTTGAGATCTTACTCATGTGCGATTGAGGAGTTTCACAAGTTCTTGCACTTCAAGCTGAATAACTGGTGGCCTGTTATTCTTTGCTCACTTTGCATCGCTTTGGGGACTGAGTGCCCGCAGATCTGCGCTACTGCAAAGTGTTTGTTGCCCTGCCTAAGGAGTGTTTTGAGACTTTACTCCAACCTGGAGTGCTGTCTTCGATACAAAAAGTGGATTACAAGTGCAACGGTCATCGTGACGCGGACGCCATTGGTGGAGCTCCCGACATTTTTCTCGCGCTCTCATCTGTTCTAAAGTAAATACCTTCAACGGACTTTCAGGCACCGACATCATCTTCGCGTTCAAGTTGGAATCCTGACGCCATCCTTCATGAACTCCATCATCTCTCTCTACTCCTCGGACGCTGTTATTCACGTTACGCTGCACGCTTCGCCCGTAACGTGGGGGCCATCTTGAATGTGGTTTTTTTTGTTTTTGTTTTTTCTAGGTGATTCTCATTCTCAGCGCTCTAGTTCTTTGGGGGTTTTGTTATTTTTAGCTCATCGCTAACGCAAAGCTTCCCCAACGGCTGGTCTCTTATCTACCTTATCGGTAAGAGAGACAGTGCTCCATAATTATCATGGCATTAGCATTTCTGTGTTCAGGTGTTTGAAATGAAAGGTCATATATTTATGTTGCTGTGAATAACACACCATTGAGTGATAATCTTCCATGCTGATTGTAAATGCCATGTGATAGGTGTTTGAAATCAAAGGTCAAATATATATGTTGCTGTGAATAGCACACCATTGTGTGATAATTCCGCATGGTGATAGTAAATGCCATGTGATATACAGCATTGCTCATTGTGGCTTACCTCTCTTTGTTTGGGTTTTAATTCATTTATGCTACCCAGACAACTTTCTGTTCCTTATTTGTTTCACCATGCAAAATGTGGCCACACCACCTTTCTTTCTTTCTTCTCCTGGCGATCCACCCATTAAGTGGGGGAAGTGGAAGAAAGTTTTCGAAAAGGTATGCTAAGGTTTGTGGGACTAACCTTAGTGCAGAAAGAAGCACTGCACTACTTCTACACTGTCTCGGGTCAGAAGGTCAAGAGGTGTATGATCATCTCCCAGACATTGATGATTCCAGTTTGAATGAATATGAAATTTGTGTTTTAAAATTAGACAGGCACTACTTACCTAAGGTAAGCACCATCTTAGAGAGATATCATTTTGGTCGTAGAAACCAAAATGATGGAGAAACAGTAGAGAATTATATCACAGCCTTAAGGAAATTAGGGTCTTCTTGTAAATTTGGTGGTCTACTTGAAGAACAAATTAGAGACCAATTTATGCTGGGTTGTAACTTACAAAAGGTGAGAGATGACATTTGGCAGAAGGATGAGCCATCCCTAGATGAGGTTATTGCAATTGCAAAGCAAATTGAGCATTCTCAAAAATGTGTGGAAATCATCACAAAGCGTGAAAATATTGGTGAAGCTGTACATGAAGTGAAAGTTCCTTCTAAGTCTAATGGTTCAAAAAGGGGTTTAAATCTAATACTGACTACATTGCTCCACGCCCTTATCAAAAATCTAGCTTTCAACCAAAATGTTTTCGTTGTGGGAATATTGGTCATTTAGCAAACGACAAGAAATGTCCTGGTCTAAAAAGCACATGTGCAAATTGTAAAAAGATTGGGCACTTTACTTCTGCTTGCAGAGTAAAGAAAAACAAAGTGAAAGTGAATTTAATTTCTCAAAGCAGTTATGTTGAGGATGATTCTGACTCTGATTTTGATTGTGGCCAAATAGTCTCACAGATTTCCAATAATAGCAAAAAGGTCCTTTTGATGAGATAATGGTTGAAAGCAAGGGCACTCGTGTCCTATTTGATTCTGGAGCCAAAATAACCATTGTCTCTAAAATGTTTTATTCGCAATGGTTAAAGGACAAGGTAAAAATTTATAAAGCAGACATCAAGCCTTTCAGCTTATGGTGGTGAACCAATTAAGCTTTTAGGCTACTTTCAAGGTATGATAGAATATAAAGGGAGGTTCATCTCAGGCAAAATTTATGTTTCCCACAAAGGAGATAGCATCCTAAGTTGGTTTCATCAGAGAGATCTAGGTGTTATGTTGGATCCCAATAGCAATCCACCTATTTTACTAAAAGAAAATTTCAATGTAAGTATAATTGATACCAATAATGCTGATGTGGCTTACACCACCAATCTCAAGACATCCTTTCCCGGAGTTTTCAGTAACAAACTAGGGTGTCTTAAAGATTATGTACATGAAATCAAGTTACTACCAGGTGCAGTACCAGTCACGAGTAAAGTTTGTGGGGTTCCTTTTTCTGTGAGGGAAGAAATGGAAAGCCAGTTAAAGAAACTTAAGTCTGACGGTATAATCGAAGAAGTTGAAGGGACACAGTGGTTGGCGCCAGTTGTCGCAGCACGCAAGTCTGATGGAAGTTTGCGTCTATGCATTGACTTAAGAGCACTTAATAAACATGTGATTGTTGACAGGTACCCACTTCCCAAGATCTCTGATATGCTTATGCTGTTGAAGGATGCAAAAGTATTTTCTACGGTGGATCTTAAATCTGCTTATCATCAGATTAAGTTAGAGGAAAACTCCAAAGACTACACAGCTTTTATTACTCCCTTTGGTACTTTTAGATTTGTGAGATTGCCGTTTGGGTTAGTATCAGCCGCCTCAGTTTTCCAAAGAGCGTTAGAAAAGGTGTTGCGAGGTCAACCGCGTGTTAAAATTTACCAAGACGATGTATTAATTTTTGGTAGAGATGATAATGATCATGACTTAAGAGTAAGACAAGTGTTGGAGAGATTTACTCAACACAATCTCACAGTGAGATTAGACAAATGCAAGTTCAAGAGATCTTCCATTAACTATCTTGGCCACACCATATCTGAGAATGGTGTAGAAACCAAACAAGAGTTGATTGAAGCTATTCAAAATTTGGCTGCACCTACAAATAAGGAGGAATTAATGAAATTCCTTGGTATGGCTGAATAATATGCCAAGTTTGTGCAAGGGTTTGCTGAAAAAAGCGTGAGCATGCGGACTTTGTTGTGCAAGGGTGTTGACTTTACGTGGTCTCCACAATGTGAAGAGGAATTCAATATCTTAAAAGTGCATCTGGGGAAAGCTCCCAAGCTGAGGAGCTTTGATCCCTCCTTGAGTTCTGTGTTAATCACTGATGCAAGTATGAAAGGTCTGGGAGCTGTGTTACAGCAAGAAAAAGGTGACATGGTCAATGTGATTTTATTTCTCTCCAGGAGCTTAAAGGGGGCAGAATTTAGATACTCTGTAATTGAGAGAGAGGCTTTGGCCGTACACTGGGCCACGAGGAAATTAAAAAATTTGCTCTGGGGCACTAAATTAGGTGTAAGAACTGACCACAAACCTTTATGCGAAGTGTTTAACAAAAAGGGATTGATGGTATTTCTAGTAGAATTTCTAAATGGGTCGTAAGTCTTCAAGCCTATGATTTTAATGTTGAGTATTTGCCTGGTGCGCGTAATTGCATTGCAGATACTCTCTCTAGACTTGTAGCCACCAATGAGGATGATGTGAACTATAAAGATAATGAGTTGAATGAGTGGGTCTGCACCATTGAACACGATGGTATAAGTGAGGAAAAATGGAAGGAGGAGTGCAAGTCTGATGAGGATCTGAGAGAGCTGTCTTCTTTAATCATGAAGGGTTGGAGTAAAAAACTGATTGTAAGCTAGAAAAGTTTTGGCATGTTAGAGATGAATTGTCAGAAGTGGATGGTTTTATCTTCAGAGGCTCTAAGCTAATTCCCCCGTTGGTGTTTCGTGGGAAACTAATTGAATTAGCTCACGAGGGTCACCAGGGAATGTCTAAAACCAAAGAGAGACTAAGACTCAATTACTGGTGGCCAGGTATTGATTTACAGGTTGAGAGAGCTATTAGAGAATGCATACCATGTGCGCTGAGTGAAAAATGCCTCAAGCCAAGGGTTCAACCAATGGTCATTAGGGAGCGCCCAAAAGGTCCGTGGCAAGAATTGGCATTGGACATTTTGGGTCCAGTCTCTGGAGATGGTGGAGAGATATATGCTTTTGTCCTCATTGACATGTTCTCCAGGTGGCCTGAAGTCAAATTTACGAAAAGCATTGACACTAAACATGTAATTTGTTTTCTTAAGGAGGTTTTTACACGCGAAGGACTTCCAGGATATTTATTGACTGAGAATGGGGTCCAATTTGTGTCTGGTGAAATGGAGGAGTTTTTACAGCACTGTTCCATCAAACACAAACGCTGTTCACTTTATCATCCAGAAACGAATGGTATGGTGGAACGTTTTATTCGTGTACTTAAAGAAACCATTTCTATGTCAAAACAAAATGGGTTGGATTGGAGAAAGGAGGTTAATAAAAAAGTTGAGGTTTATAGATTCACTCCCTACGCAACAACTGGACGCACACCTTTTGATCTACTTAAAAAGAGACTTCCTAGTAAACTTTGGCACCTTTTTGGGTCAATGATATTGTGTCTAAGAAAAAGGAAAATGTGACCTCTCAAGAAGATCTGTGGAAGGATAAAGAAAAGGAAAAGGTTGATGCACGCAAGCAAAGCTACGATGTCAGGAAAGCTGTTAAAACCACTGTGGTTAATGTTGGTGATCTAGTTATGATTAGGGCTCCTTTGGGGCGCAAAGCTTCTGCGTTGTTTCAAAGACCTCACAAGGTTGTTAAAGTGTTAACTAATGCCATTAAGACTGAAGATTCCCGCATCTGGAATCTCAACAGGGTTGTTGTCATCAAAAACACTTCTGTACTGAGAGATCGTTCTGTGGTCAATCCGTTTAGTGAAGCCAGTGGTTTGAGCGGTTTGCCCACAGACCTTCTACGAGGGGAAGTGTGAGAACCAGGATAAAACCCTCAAAATTCAAAGATTTTGTAATGAATAATTAGTGTCATGGTCGTTAGGACATGTTCTCATCTTAGGTTGTTTTCTATTTATTCTGTTTTTGTTTTTGGTTTTGTGTTTTGTATTATGGAAGGAAGGTGTGTAACATAGTGCCTAACACTTGTAGTTATTCTTTCTACTGTACATTCTGCTTATTACCACCTCACAGTGTTGTCCTTTGAGCAGCAACATGGAGATGGAACCTTCTGGTGGATGTGAGAGTCAGTTGCACCTGACTTCAGCCACTTGATGGAGGGGACTGTTTCATTCTCTGGATTAAATCTTATTTATCTTATGAAACCTCCTCCAGTGATTATTTCTTAATTTTACACTGGCGACGAGTTGGTGAAACCTATCCTGCGTGTCCAGAGGAATCAAGATCAGTCTCAACATCACCCTTAATTCAACATCACCTTTACTCAACACCAAGAATTTTTCTACTTTTCTGCTTTCACGTCTCCTACCTTGGCTTCACGTGAGTTTAAACAATCTACTTTTGGGATCTTAGCATGAGCATCCGCCACATGCCTCACCTTTAACTATTTTTGAGAAACCATAAAGTGTTGGGAGGCGCCGATGTGGGCTCATAAAGAGTGAATTCCCCCCACCTTATTTTCAAAGACCCTGCTTGAGATCTTACTCATGTGCGATTGAGGAGTTTCACAAGTTCTTGCACTTCAAGCTGAATAACTGGTGGCCTGTTATTCTTTGCTCACTTTGCATCGCTTTGGGGACTGAGTGCCCGCAGTTCTGCGCTACTTCAAAGTGTTTGTTGCCCTGCCTAAGGAGTGTTTTGAGACTATACTCCAACCTGGAGTGCTGTCTTCGATACAAAAAGTGGATTACAAGTGCAACGGTCATCGTGACGCGGACGCCATTGGTGGAGCTCCCGACATTTTTCTCGCGCTCTCATCTGTTCTAAAGTAAATACCTTCAACGGACTTTCAGGCACCGACATCATCTTCGCGTTCAAGTTGGAATCCTGACGCCATCCTTCATGAACTCCATCATCTCTCTCTACTCCTCGGACGCTGTTATTCACGTTACGCTGCACGCTTCGCGCGTAACGTGGGGGCCATCTTGAATGTGGTTTTTGTTGTTTTTGTTTTTTCTAGGTGATTCTCATTCTCAGCGCTCTAGTTCTTTGGGGGTTTTGTTATTTTTAGCTCATCGCTAACGCGAAGCTTCCCCAACGGCTGGGCTCTTATCTACCTTATCGGTAAGAGAGACAGTGCTCCATAATTATCATGGCATTAGCATTTCTGTGTTCAGGTGTTTGAAATGAAAGGTCATATATTTATGTTGCTGTGAATAACACACCATTGAGTGATAATCTTCCATGCTGATTGTAAATGCCATGTGATAGGTGTTTGAAATCAAAGGTCAAATATATATGTTGCTGTGAATAGCACACCATTGTGTGATAATTCCGCATGGTGATAGTAAATGCCATGTGATATACAGCATTGCTCATTGTGGCTTACCTCTCTTTGTTTGGGTTTTAATTAATTTATTCTACCCAGACAACTTTCTGTTCCTTATTTGTTTCACCATGCAAAATGTGGCCACACCACCTTTCTTTCTTTCTTCTCCTGGCGATCCACCCATTAAGTGGGGGAAGTGGAAGAAAGTTTTCGAAAAGGTATGCTAAGGTTTGTGGGACTAACCTTAGTGCAGAAAGAAGGACTGCACTACTTCTACACTGTCTCGGGTCAGAAGGTCAAGAGGTGTATGATCATCTCCCAGACATTGATCATTCCAGTTTGAATGAATATGAAATTTGTGTTTTAAAATTAGACAGGCACTACTTACCTAAGGTAAGCACCATCTTAGAGAGATATCATTTTGGTCGTAGAAACCAAAATGATGGAGAAACAGTAGAGAATTATATCACAGCCTTAAGGAAATTAGGGTCTTCTTGTAAATTTGGTGGTCTACTTGAAGAACAAATTAGAGACCAATTTATGCTGGGTTGTAACTTACAAAAGGTGAGAGATGACATTTGGCAGAAGGATGAGCCATCCTTAGATGAGGTTATTGCAATTGCAAAGCAAATTGAGCATTCTCAAAAATGTGTGGAAATCATCACAAAGCGTGAAAATATTGGTGAAGCTGTACATGAAGTGAAAGTTCCTTCTAAGTCTAATGGTTCAAAAAGGGGTTTAAATCTAATACTGACTACATTGCTCCACGCCCTTATCAAAAATCTAGCTTTCAACCAAAATGTTTTCGTTGTGGGAATATTGGGCATTTAGCAAACGACAAGAAATGTCCTGGTCTAAAAAGCACATGTGCAAATTGTAAAAAGATTGGGCACTTTACTTCTGTTTGCAGAGTAAAGAAAAACAAAGCGAAAGTGAATTTAATTTCTCAAAGCAGTTATGTTGAGGATGATTCTGACTCTGATTTTGATTGTGGCCAAATAGTCTCACAGATTTCCAATAATAGCAAAAAAGGCCCTTTTGATGAGATAATGGTTGAAAGCAAGGGCACTCGTGTCCTATTTGATTCTGGAGCCAAAATAACCATTGTCTCTAAAATGTTTTATTCGCAATGGTTAAAGGACAAGGTAAAAATTTATAAAGCAGACATCAAGCCTTTCGCTTATGGTGGTGAACCAATTAAGCTTTTAGGCTACTTTCAAGGTATGATAGAATATAAAGGGAGGTTCATCTCAGGCAAAATTTATGTTTCCCACAAAGGAGATAGCATCCTAAGTTGGTTTCATCAGAGAGATCTAGGTGTTATGTTGGATCCCAATAGCAATCCACCTATTTTACTAAAAGAAAATTTCAATGTAAGTATAATTGATACCAATAATGCTGATGTGGCTTACACCACCAATCTCAAGACATCCTTTCCCGGAGTTTTCAGTAACAAACTAGGGTGTCTTAAAGATTATGTACATGAAATCAAGTTACTACCAGGTGCAGTACCAGTCACGAGTAAAGTTCGTGGGGTTCCTTTTTCTGTGAGGGAAGAAATGGAAAGCCAGTTAAAGAAACTTAAGTCTGACGGTATAATCGAAGAAGTTGAAGGGACACAGTGGTTGGCGTCAGTTGTCGCAGCACGCAAGTCTGATGGAAGTTTGCGTCTATGCATTGACTTAAGAGCACTTAATAAACATGTGATTGTTGACAGGTACCCACTTCCCAAGATCTCTGATATGCTTATGCTGTTGAAGGATGCAAAAGTATTTTCTACGGTGGATCTTAAATCTGCTTATCATCAGATTAAGTTAGAGGAAAACTCCAAAGAATACACAGCTTTTATTACTCCCTTTGGTACTTTTAGATTTGTGAGATTGCCGTTTGGGTTAGTATCAGCCGCCTCAGTTTTCCAAAGAGCGTTAGAAAAGGTGTTGCGAGGTCAACCGGGTGTTAAAATTTACCAAGACGATGTTTTAATTTTTGGTAGAGATGATAATGAACATGACTTAAGAGTAAGACAAGTGTTGGAGAGATTTACTCAACACAATCTCACAGTGAGATTAGACAAATGTAAGTTCAAGAGATCTTCCATTAACTATCTTGGCCACACCATATCTGAGAATGGTGTAGAAAGCAAACAAGAGTTGATTGAAGCTATTCAAAATTTGGCTGCACCTACAAATAAGGAGGAATTAATGAAATTCCTTGGTATGGCTGAATACTATGCCAAGTTTGTGCAAGGGTTTGCTGAAAAAAGCGTGAGCATGCGGACTTTATTGTGCAAGGGTGTTGACTTTACGTGGTCTCCACAATGTGAAGAGGAATTCAATATCTTAAAAGTGCATCTGGGGAAAGCTCCCAAGCTGAGGAGCTTTGATCCCTCCTTGAGTTCTGTGTTAATCACTGATGCAAGTATGAAAGGTCTGGGAGCTGTGTTACAGCAAGAAAAAGGTAACATGGTCAATGTGATTTTATTTCTCTCCAGGAGCTTAAAGGGGGCAGAATTTAGATACTCTGTAATTGAGAGAGAGGCTTTGGCCGTACACTGGTCCGTGGCAAGAATTGGCATTGGACATTTTGGGTCCGGTCTCTGGAGATGGTGGAGAGATATATGCTTTTGTCCTCATTGACATGTTCTCCAGGTGGCCTGAAGTCAAATTTACGAAAAGCATTGACACTAAACATGTAATTTGTTTTCTTAAGGAGGTTTTTACACGCGAAGGACTTCCAGGATATTTATTGACTGATAATGGGGTCCAATTTGTGTCTGGTGAAATGGAGGAGTTTTTACAGCACTGTTCCATCAAACACAAACGCTGTTCACTTTATCATCCAGAAACGAATGGTATGGTGGAACGTTTTATTCGTGTACTTAAAGAAACCATTTCTATGTCAAAACAAAATGGGTTGGATTGGAGAAAGGAGGTTAATAAAAAAGTTGAGGTTTATAGATTCACTCCCTACGCAACAACTGGACGCACACCTTTTGATCTACTTAAAAGAGACTTCCTAGTAAACTTTGGCACCTTTTGGGTCAATGATATTGTGTCTAAGAAAAAGGAAAATGTGACCTCTCAAGAAGATCTGTGGAAGGATAAAGAAAAGGAAAAGGTTGATGCACGCAAGCAAAGCTACGATGTCAGGAAAGCTGTTAAAACCACTGTGGTTAATGTTGGTGATCTAGTTATGATTAGGGCTCCTTTGGGGCTCAAAGCTTCTGCGTTGTTTCAAAGACCTCACAAGGTTGTTAAAGTGTTAACTAATGCCATTAAGACTGAAGATTCCCGCATCTGGAATCTCAACAGGGTTGTTGTCATCAAAAACACTTCTGTACTGAGAGATCGTTCTGTGGTCAATCCGTTTAGTGAAGCCAGTGGTTTGAGCGGTTTGCCCACAGACCTTCTACGGGGGGGAAGTGTGAGAACCAGGATAAAACCCTCAAAATTCAAAGATTTTGTAATGAATAATTAGTGTCATGGTCGTTAGGACATGTTCTCATCTTAGGTTGTTTTCTATTTATTCTGTTTTTGTTTTTGTGTTTTGTATTATGGAAGGAAGGTGTGTAACATAGTGCCTAACACTTGTAGTTATTCTTTCTACTGTACATTCTGCTTATTACCACCTCACAGTGTTGTCCTTTGAGCAGCACCATGGAGATGGAACCTTCTGGTGGATGTGAGAGTCAGTTGCACCTGACTTCAGCCACTTGATGGATGGGACTGTTTCATTCTCTGGATTAAATCTTATTTATCTTATGAAACCTCCTCCAGTGATTATTTCATCTTAATTTTACAAATTGACTATAGAAACACTGATTCCCAGAGTAATGACATATTTCTCAGATTGTATTTCTAAATATTGACGCCAACAATATTGTGACACACTAATATTGAGGACAAAATATT
Organism: Calotriton arnoldi; assembly: GCA_963921515.1. Taxonomy (NCBI): domain Eukaryota; kingdom Metazoa; phylum Chordata; class Amphibia; order Caudata; family Salamandridae; genus Calotriton; species Calotriton arnoldi. The sequence goes on from CAWUFW010017412.1 coordinate 251,670, forward strand.
AAGGGACAAAATATCAAAAGGTAAGTGCATATAGGGAAGAATAGATTTACTATTCCTAACTCCTCATCTACATACCTTGAAGATATGTGTACTGCTTAGGTACAAATGTGTAGAGTTAGGTAGGGAAAATCTAGACTTATTTACCCGTTAATATTTTATTTTTGATATTCTGTCTTCAATATTCTGTCCCATTGATATTGTTGATTAGATATTCAGGGGGCACACCTTTTCTCAGATTACAGCTTCAATAGTTCAGTACTCACTCACCTCTAGATTACCAATACTATAGTGTTGACAATTCTGGCTGTGTGATTAACATGCAGAGAGGTGTTTTTGCAAACGAGGAAAGTCTTGGCAACTGTATTGACAGTTGTTATCATATGTTGGTCTAAAGTAGAGGACTCAGTATAAAGTAGAGGCGATCACACCATTGCTTTAAAAAGGAGCCAAATCTTCCAAGAACCTATTAATATCAAAATGCGAACACCTTGATAAAAGCATTTATAGATATGTTTTTAATACACAATTGTTTATTTGTTTTTGCATCATACAGAACAGTCAAAATAAAACAGCTTGTCACCAAACATAGTGACAAAGTGACATAGTGACTTAGAGAATGCCAACAGGCCTCGCCGAACATGGCCCACGGCCAGTTCTCCTGCCTCCACTGCCGCCAGACCCTCACTGCCACCCCGGCCTCCAACACCGCCGACGCCAGCACCAGCGACACCCTAAAATGCATCCTCCTCAACGTACGCTCCGTACAAAAACACGCCATGGAAATCTGGAACCTACTCGACTCTCTCTCGCCCGGCATCGCCTTCTTCACAGAGACCTGGACCAACGCATCCTCCGCCCCCGACATCAGCCCCGCCATCCCAGACGGATACAAGATCCAGAGGAAAGATCGCCCCAACCACCCAGGAGGGGGCCTCACCATCGCCCACAAGAGCACCTTCCGCCTCACCACCTCCAGCAAAACCTTCCCGTCCGCCGAACACCTGCACTTCCAGATCCAGACCACCCCCAAAACCACACTCCGAGGAACCCTCATCTACAGACCCCCCGGCCACCGAACACCCTTCGCCACCACCATCACCGACTTCATCGCACCCCACGCCATCGCCTCAGCAAACTACATACTCATTGGAGACCTGAACTTCCACCTCGACAACCCCAGCGACCCCAACTCCACTATCCTTTGTGACAACCTCGCCAGCATCGGACTTAAACAACTCGTCAACACACCGACCCACAGAGCAGGACACACCCTCGACCCCATCTTCGCGGCAGGAAACAGCGTCCAATTCAGCCACACAACGCAGCCGCCATGGACCGACCACCACTGCGTACACTTCGCCATCAACAAACCCAAGGCACCCAAACCAGCCCCACACCCACCTCGAAGGAACGGGAGCAAGGTTACCGACGAGCAACTTAACTCCACCCTCACCTGAGACAACCACACCTGGGCACCTGAAGCAAACAACGCAAACGATGCAGCCAGAGAACTCCACACCTGGATCTTCAACTGCGCAGACGAGCTCGCCCCACTACGCAATCCCAACAGACAGCGCCCCAGGAAAGCCGTCTGGTTCACCACCGCTCTCCAAGAAGCCAGACGCACCTGCAGACACCTGGAGAAGAACTGGAGAAACACCAAGACAACCGAAAACCACACCACCTACAAGGACGCCATGACGGACTACCACAACCAGATCAGAGCCACCAAGAGGAACTTCATCCACAACAAAATCCTGGCCAACTCCACCAACTCCAAGGAACTTTTCAGTGTCATTCAGGAATTCAACAACCCACGCAGCGAAGCCACAGACATCACCCCATCCCAAGACCTCTGCGACAAGCTTGGAACCTATTTCCACCTCAAGATCAAAAACCTCTACGACAACTTCATTGACCATCCACCAGGTGCTGCAGACGGCCCCCGCCCCCCAGAAACACCAGCCAGCCCACCATCTCCAACTGGACACCGATCACGGCCGAAGACACCGCCTCAACCATGAAAAGCATCCACTCAGGGGCCCCCACCGACCCCTGCCCCCCTCACATCTACCACAGAGCCGCGGCCACCATCGCACCCGAACTACAACGCACCATCAACATCACCTTCAAAACAGGCACCTTCCCATACAACTGGAAGCACGCAGAAGTCAGACCCCTGTTCAAGAAGCCCACAGCTGACCCCACCGACCTCAAGAACTATCGGCCCATCTTGCTCCTCCCCTTCGCAGCCAAAGTTGCAGAGAAAACAGTCAACATGAAACTGACACGATTCATTGAAGAGAACGCCGTCCTCGACCCGTCTCAATCCGGATTCCGAAGCAACCACTGCACAGAGGCTGCCCTACTCGCCACCACAGACGACATCCGCACCCTCCTGGACCAAGGCCACTCCATAGCCCTCATCCTACTCGACCTATCAGCGGCCTTTGACACTGTCTCCCACCGCACACTAGTCGCCAGAGTACGCGACGCAGGCATACAAGGAACAGCCCTGGACTGGATCCGATCATTCCTCACCGGAAGAAGCCAAAGGATCAGACTCCCACCCTTCCTCTCCGACCCCACGAAAATCACCTGCGGAGTCCCACAGGGTACATCACTGAGCCCCACCCTCTTCAACATCTACATGGCCCCCCTCGCAGCCATCGTCCGTCAAGACGGCCTCAACATCGTATCTTATGCCGACGACACCCAGCTCATCCTCTCCCTCACCAAAGACCCCACCACTGCCAAACTCAACTTCCAGAAAGGAATGCAAGATGTTGCAGTCTGGATGACCAACAGCTGCCTGAAGCTCAACGCCGAGAAGACAGAAGTCCTCATCCTCGCTACCACCCCTTCTGCATGGGACAGCACCTGGTGGCCGACAGCCCTCGGAAGCCCACCTACCCCCTCAGACTACGCCAAGAACCTCGGCATCGTACTCGACTCATCACTCACCATAAACCGACAGGTCAATGCCGTCACCTCCAGCTGCTTCAACACCCTCCACATCCTCCTCAAGACCTTCAAGTGGATCCCCCTGAGTCAAGGAAGACAGTCACCCACGCACTCATCACCAGCAGACTGGACTATGGAAACGCACTCTACGCCGGCATCAACAAGTCCCTACTCCGCAAACTCCAAACAATACAGAACACCGCCGCCAGACTCGTCCTCGGCATCCCCCGACACGAACACATCAGCCAACACCTACAAAGTCTCCACAGGCTCCCCGTGGAGAAAAGAGTCACTTCAAAATCCTCACTCACGCCTACAAATGCCTACACAACAATGGACCCAAATACCTCAACGACAGAATCAACTTCCACGTACCCAAAAGAAACCTCCGATCTTCCAACCTCGCTCTGGCCGAAACCCCGTGCATCCACAGAGCCAGAGCAGGTGTAAGATCCTTCTCTCACATTGCAGCAAAGACCTGGAACAAGCTACCAGCAGACATCAGACGCGCCCCCTCCCTGAATACCTTCAGGAAGACCCTCAAGACCTGGCTCTTCGGCTAAACAGATCTGCGGACCCCCCCCCCCTCAGCGCCTTTAGACCCTCACGGGTGAGTAGCGTGTTTACAATTCCCTGATTGATTGATTGACAAAGACACTACCCTACAAGAGTCACTCCACATTACTGTAACCTCAGCTGTGAGGCTCATATCATGTCCATTTACTCTAAACATAAAACATATCAATTGTCCATAGTGCTGGATATCCAAGGACTCCATATTTTCTGGTGCTTATTTAGACATCGCCTCTATTTATAGATCTCCTTCTTCACATTACTGCAGTGGTTAATGCCATGGGCCCTCCATTATCAAGCAATAAGGAATCCAATACCTGCTAGTGTCCACTCACTAAGTGATTTGGCCCGTCCTTTCATCACTCTAAGCAGTGCACCCATAGGATCCAGTACATTGGATGTGTGGAGCATACGCACCAGAGAATCATGTATACTCTGCCAATATTGTGTAATAATCGAGCACAATCAAACAACATGATAAAAGGACCCCTGAGAATCCCCGCAGCTGGTACAATTCGAGTTTTGGGACCTACCAATTTTCCATAACCTATCAGTGATGTAGAGTATCCAGTGGAAATAATTGAATTGTTTAAACCATAAGTTGGAATGGATGACAAGCTTCCCTGCGGCCATCTTGGCTTTATGTCAATCATCATCATTTAATTCACCCACATCATTCTCTCAAGCTGCCTGACCTTCTGGAGTGGGTCTGGAATGTTAAGTAGGTGAGGCGTATAGAGCCTGAAAATGCTCTTCAGCCAGTGAGCCTATATTCAAGCAAGCCTAAAATTGGTTACAGTTAAGCACCTCCCATGGATCATCCCCATTAATCCCCATATGTCCCCAGTCCTAAGATACTGAAAGAACAGGGGCTTATGTAGGTGGTACTCCACAGAGAGGTAATCAAAAAACACAAAATGGTCTTGATCCTAGACATCCCCCAATTTAGAGATACCCATTAAATCTCACACCCGGAAGCCAGGCAGTCATGTCACCTGTGGCGTCCCCATTCCAGCCCAGAGTGGAGTTTGCATGGTGACCTTACCAAGCCATTTTCTGTGGGACAGAGCTGTCTACCAACACAGGAACGGTCCGCTAGTCACCTCCAGAAGTGAGAGAGGTGACGCCCTCCATATAAAAGGTTTAAGATACCACATTTCTTGAGTTCTACTAACTCAAGCCTCCAAGAGGTGTTGTGTCAATCCATATGAAGCAAATCATTGATTGGTACCATCTGAGCAGCCCAGCATTAGACACCATGGTCTGGGACCCCCAACCCACCCTAGTACATCAGAAGAGTGCATTTTACATAAGCTAATCTTGGTACTCCACTAAAACAGAGAAACGAACTCAGGAGCGATTAGATATCCTAATGAAAGTGGGTGGTCAAATATAGGGATCATTCTGAAGTACGTATAGGAAAGGGGGAGAACTGTCATTTCATAAAGTGCTACTCTCCTCATTAAATAGAGTGTTAAAAAGGTCCACCCTTCAAAGTCTGGATGGGTGCGATGCAGCAGGGCAATTTTAGTGTCCCATGCCACCTGGTGATCCCTCAGGATATGTATGCCCAGATACTGAAAGATGCCATCAATTATTTGGAGCTGTGCTCTCGGTGGGGGCGGTGGCAGTGAGCCCTTCAATAGTACATATATTGATTTCCTGCACTCAACTGTCAAACCAGATGACTCTTATATAAATATCCAGCATCTGTATCAGATGCTGTAAAGAGACCTGCAGGCGTTGAATATATAGGAGCATATCATCGTCGTATAACCCTATGCTACTGCTCCATCCCAATGAAAACCGAAAACCTGTGCATCTCTCCTGATCCGTTTGGCAAGGACAAAGAGGAGAGGGGAGAGAGGGCAACCTTGATGGGTAACCCACTCAACAAGGAAGGGCAGTGAGAACACCCCGATGACCCTTACTTTTGCGTGTGGAGATTTGTATAATGCATTCACCAAGGTCAGGAATTGAGGGCCAAATTTCATTCTTTGTAGAATGCGGAAAAGAAGAAACCAGTGCACTGTGTCAAAGGCTTTTCCATAATCTATTAACAGTAATGCCACCTTGTACTTGTTAGTAATGCAGACAGTGCGTTGTACCTCTCTGTGCATAAATCCATTCTGGTCATCATTGACAATCGAATGGCCAGCATCTTAGCCAAGAGCTTGACTTCCACATTTAACAGGGAGGTGGGTCTATATGAAGCACAAAGCTCTGGAAAGCTTACCCAGTTTAAGTTAAACTGTGATTGTGGCACAGGAAAAGTTATGTAGCAGCAACCTGAATGTGCAATCTTCCTGAAGAGTGTTAACAGGTGTGGTGCTAAAAAGAGAGATGTATTTTTTTTAAAACTTGATGGGGAAGCTCAGTGGCCCAGGTTCTCCCCCGATGAGAAAGATGCAATCGCCAAATGAATCTCCTTAACAGTCAATAGCTCACTGAGCACCCCCTGGTCCAGCATGAAGAGCGATGGTACCACCAAATCACTGGCAATGGGGCATACTGTTTCCAAGGAAAGTAGGTCCCTCGACGATGGAACTTCTGACAGTAAGTAGTGAAAACCGCTCCAATCTCCACCGGCCTGGCGACAAGATTACTTGGGGTGTGGATAGATGGGACAATCCTGATCCCATCCTCTCTTTGTGACATTCTGTATTTTGCCCACTTTAGTACCTTGCTTGTAGAACCTATACTGTGATAATGCCCTTGACAGTTTGGGTGTATTAAGGAATCATTTCCTACATGAGTCAGCTGTTGCCGCCTTTCCTCACAGTGGCCTTTGCATGGTGATTGCTCTAGCTGCACGATCTGGGACTCGAGCTCTACACTGTCTTGTTCTTTGTCTCGCTCCCTCCCGTGCACCACGGAGAAAGCCTTACCGTTGATTACTGTCTTAAAGGCCTCTCAGAGGCTGACCTGAGAGGACATAGTGGAGGAATTTATGTCAAAGTATTCAGTTCTTGCCTCATGGAGTATTCCAACAGAGACTCCTCCCTGAGCCACTCAGGCTTTCAGGCACCAAACCCCTCCCCAGAACTCTCAGACACACCATGGATAACCAACTCAACTGGTGCATGGTCCAAAAAGTCCCGGGCCTGGATGTGAGCCCCAGCAATCCTGCAAAAACAGTGTGCTGGTGCAAAGAAGTAATACATTCTGACACTGGAATCGTGTGGGGTGGATAACTAAATGTTTTGGCAATCATGGGAGTGCCCGATGCCCCATACATCCAGTAATCCCACCCAGAAAGGGTTCCTCTTCCCATGGGATGGGGCCACCAAAGTGGTGTCCAGTATTCAATTTAATAGGGCATTAAATCCCCCCATTATATCAGTGTTCCCACTTGGATCTGAAATAAAACATCCGATAAATCCCACAGGGAAGTAGTAATCAGTGTAGGGGGTATGTATACACTACCCAAAATCCATCCAGTCCCTTCCATAGTTCCCTCCAACAGCACAAACCGACCCCAGCTATCAACATGCTACTCGGGGACTACCAAAGGAAAAGAACAATGAATACATATCATTCCCCCCTAGGCCCTCTACAAAACCAGAATGATAAACTCTGGTATACCAGTGTCTCCCTAAAAAGGCGCACTTGGAGCCCAGCATATGTGTTTTTCTGTAAGAAGAGGATCTCAGGGACAAGCCTCTTAACATATTCCATTACCATTCCCTATTTAATTGTATTAAGGAGCCCATTGACACCTAGTTTACTTATCCATCATGGCCTTGGAAGGTATTGCAAAGAAAGCAATGTGATCTCCTCACAGGCATTGTCACTATGTGTCAGAACAATTATACTGAACCTGGAAACCCTGAACTTCTGCCAACTCCCCATACTTCCAACTCAGAAGCATCTGCCGCCTGAACATAAACCCTCCCCCTCTGAAATCAAACAAAAGTTAAACCAGTTCCAAATTGGTTGTGTTGGCACTTACTCTGATCAATATTCTGCCTCATGTCATAGCACTGGGACTGCAGCAACAGCCTCAACTTCTTCCACTAGCACAACCCTCCCATCATCAGTGTCCAAAGAGCATTCCTACCCAGGAACTGCATAGCCTCCAGGGCTCTGCTGTGACCCAGAGCCCCGGAAGAAGCTTCGATACGTATGGTGGGTAGAGCCCCCTCCCCACCAGGATTCATTTGGAGGCATCACTGTAGTATTGGAGAGGAAGCCCGCACCCTGCCCACCAGAGGGGTCTCTTGTCCACCCACTTCAAGGCCCGATCCACATGATAAAAAAACAAGGTTTTTTCTCGGAAGAGGGTCTTCAGTTTGGCAGGGTAGAGCAGCATATACTTGAGACCATAGCATGCAGTTTTTATTTCACCTGTTCAAATGATTTCTGCTGAGATTGCACCAACCTCATATAGTCAAGGAAAATGAGGATTTCATGGGATTCGTGCTTCACATCTCCAGCCCTCTCACCTTCCACAGCATGAGATCACAGTCTCAGTAGTTCAGGAATCAAGCAATGAGGGACCAAGGAGAAGCCCCTGGTAGCGACCTCGTTTCTAGGGCCCAGTGTGCCCGTTTGATTAGGAAACAAGGATAAATCTGCTGTGGCAGGAGGAGCCCATAGAGCCGAGACTCAAAGAAGAATTCTGGGAAGGTTCCCTCAACCCTTTCAGAGAATCCCAGAAAGCACAGATTATTACTCAGAGAGAGACCCTAGTCATCCTCAACTCCGGCTAACATTGTATTCCCTGTAGTTTGTAGTTTCTGGATTGTTTGTTGGATGGAGGTCATCGTATCCTCCAGAATAAATATAAGAACTACCACCTCAGTGACTTGGCTGGTTGTGGTCCGCAGGTCCTACTGAAATAGCAAAACATCTGCCCCACCTCCCAAATCATCATCTCAAGGGCCTGCCTGGAAGAATGAATGCTGTGTAGAATGGCTTTGGTGCTGGAGCCTGCCCATGCCACAGGACCAGACCCTTCCCCTGCACCAACCGCCTGGTCAGAGAGACCATGCTGTGCGAAAGGGTTTTGGCAAAGTTATCCAGTTTGCCCTGTTTTGAGAACACTTAGTCTTTTGGCATCTGTGGGTTGAGGGCTTTCTCTCAGCATGTCAGGGTGACATGTATCAAGCAAGTTCCGGTCAGCAGAACTGCCAGACCCCCCCAGTAGGGGCAGGAAGAGTGGTCTGAGTGCCCCCACTCTCAAGCAAGGGCCTTACAGACATTATCAACCAGCCCTCACCATCAGGAATCCATCAATAGCCTGGGAGTCCACGGTTTACAGAGAGAGTTCACCAATTAGTGGTGGGGTGCCCCCTGAGGGCAGGCCATGGGAGGGCCCACCGCACACTGCTACACACCATCTCATGATGCAACAATCCAAGCCAGAGGTCCCAGCCCGGGCCCTCACTCAGCACCCTTGCAGTACATCAGTGCAAACTAGGGTGGGGGGGGCAGCGAAGGAAGAATTCTGGGTCCAGAGAGAGCAGTTCTGTTATGTTGTGTTGTGTTATGTTATGTTATGTTGTGTTGTGTAATGTTGATTTGTATAGCGCACTAATCACCTGTGAGGGTAACCAGGCACTTAGGCAGGCATGTAGGTGTGTGGTTTCCTCAGTGTTTACTCAAAAAGCCAGGACGTCTGCTTCTTGCGGACATCAAGAAGTGAGGCGTGGGTCTGATGTGTTCAGGGATGATGTTCCATGTTTTGGGTGCGAAGTAGGAGAAAGGGCAACCTCCTGGTCTGCTATTGCGGAAGCCAGGAGTGTGGCAGAGTGAGAGTGAGAAAGAGCGTAGGTGTCTGGTGGGCTTTTGGAAGAGTATGCAGCTGTTCAGGTATTCTGGTCCTGTGTTGTGGAAGACATTGTCTGTGCACGTGAGAAGTTTGAATTGTCTGCGCATGTGAATACGGAGCCAGTGAAGCTTCTTGAGGTGCGGTGTGACGGGTGTGCGGTATGGTAGGTTTAGTATGAGTCTAGCAGTGGTGTGCTGGTTGGTCTGTGTAGGAGTTGTTTGGAGATCTCAGAGTAGAGAGTGTTGCTGTTGATTAGTGCTTGGGTGATGGTCCATCTGGTGTTCTATGGCAACCATTTCAAAGACCTTTCGCAGCATGCATAGGATGTGAAAGCAGGAGGTGCTCACTGAATTGACTTGTGATGTCATGTTGAGCTGGTCATCTAGGTTAATCCTTAGATTTCTTGCGTGGTCTGCTGGTGCGGGTGTTGGTCTTTGCTCCAACGGCCAGCAGGTAGAGTCCGATGTGGAGGTCTTTTTGCCAAAGACCAATACTTCTGTCTTGTTGGAGATCCTCCAAGATCCACACAGCCAGGGACCCAGTCTCAATTGTATCCCAGTCCTTCTCATACTCAGTGGAAGCTTCCAGCTAGTCTGTCCACCATCCCAGAACCTTGGGGGCTCCATCAGCACCACAACCCGGCTCAGGGCAAACCCCAGCATCGCACTACTCCTCTATCACCTGCAACCACCACACCTCACTCATTGCCCCTTTCTCCAACACATTCAAGCTGGCCACTCCCGTACTTTCATGGGACCCCACCAAGGGTCATTTTCCCATCATTCAGCAGCTTCCAGGTCTACCAATCACCAAACTCCTTCTTCTCTTCCACAGAAGTTACATCACCACCCCTTATGCTGGCAAGATGTGGCACCTCCTGGGACAATGGTGCGGTGTACCCAGCCGCCCGTTGAGAGCCAGGCACTCACCTCCTCAGGTAGCCCAGGACCTCAAGGCTGACACGGCAGCTCCGTCTCAGCCGCAGTAGCAGCCCAAACTCCAATAATTTTCTGAATCCCAATATTTCAATCATACTACAATTTACCTCTGACGATTCAGCTCTAGCACCCTGGATCTTGCATTAAGAGACACCACCCTCCACGACACAACAAAACAATCATCATACCTCATATATTTAATCAGCGGGGTATCTCGCCGTACCTAAAACTTGCTACAAAGTCATAATGGAGCCAAAATATATCAAATAAATAAGAAATTATAGAAAGAAAAATACATCAAATCTACCAGTATAAACTACTAAATTTCACATAACAAATATTTTTTCATTTTTGTTATATTGGTATTTCTTATAAAGCATTAGTTTACTGTAATTCAAAAACAAAAACAAAACAACTGTGTCAAAAAATATCATAACAATATACATCAAAAATACATACACCTATAATAATACATTATATCACGTTGTTACTCAAAAACAAGACCCAAAAAAGAGAAACTATGCTCTTTTGTTGAAGGGACATTAATTGCCTTTTTTTCTTTAAACAACCTAATATTAGCATTCTATCTTCTTAGTATATTCCAATAGTAACAACATAGACTAAATGGATTAGTCCTTGCGTCTTGTCATCTGATTCTGCATCTCCCACAACATCCGGCCCAAAAAAATAGCAGAATAAATCAAAATAGTGACTGGGTCTACTCAAAAACTAATACACTAATGTGCTACAACAGAACTTCCAGTGGAACATGATGGAAAGTTTTATTCACAATACATGCTTTCCGAAATATATCTTCAGTTACATCATTTTGTACTGTCCTCCACAGAAGCTGTGGGGAAAGAAGGCTTGCAGGGCAGCATTGATTGAAAGGAGTAATGAATGGGAGCAGTATGAACCAAACACTACAAACGGAATCCATTTTAATGAAATGGTGCTGTTAGGGAAATGTGGCATAACTAACTTTTTGATTAGTTACACTTCTAATCATGTCTAATAATTTGTTTTAAGTGCAACATTATTAATTAATTGGTTATGACTATACCCTTCATAAAAAGTATTATTACGCACATCTTATTTACTACACAATAATTGCACACATAAAATTAAAAAACTTCAACAGTTCCCCCCTCCGATTATTTTTAATTAACCACTAAACACCCATTAATAATCTTTAGTATTCAATTATCAATTATTAGACGTCTTCATCTTCTTCAGTTCTCAAACATTCTCCTACACTATCTTTACCTGGTTGAAGACACAGGGGTCGATTCCGATGTCGGCCGGAAGCGCACCTAACAGTATTCGTCCGGAAAAAATACCAGCCGAACGCGTGTTTTCCGACCGACTCGAACACTCGTCCGAACGAACAAGTACGATGCGCATAACAGCCCAGATTC